>JANHZU010002345.1:83267-107559 GCA_032468055.1 Acrochordus granulatus | reverse complement strand
TCCTTCCTTCCCTCTCTTCTCCCCTTCCTTCCCCATCCACCCCCCTCTTCCCCCAGTTCAGTGATTTGGGGACTGGGTTGGGTTGCACCCCAGTCAGACGCTGCGCTGGAGTTCAAGGAGACAAGGGCTACAACTCTCCCTGGTTAGGCCACTGGAATTTTGACCAAACAGTTTCCTCTGGATGAAATTTAACCTGTTGGTCCCCCACTCCCCTGCCCCAGCTCCTTTCGCCCCTCACCCCTTTGTATGAAATCTCAGTTCAGACGGTTGTTTAGCACACACGCAGCTTGGACAGAGCTGCTTTTGCTCAGAGAATTCAGACTCTGCCATGTTTCTTTTGTCCAATAAAATCTTTAACTGCAATTAGCTGGGCGTTTGTTCTCGAAAGAAAGGTCTCTCTTTTTCTAGTTCTCTCGCCTCCTGTTGCCAGGTAACCCTTGTGTGTCTGTTGTGTGCTGTGTGGGAAGCACAACCTGCTGGGCTCCCAAAACAGAAGCTTAGCTTGCTTTTCCCAAAATTCCCCTGGGATGCCCAAGCAGAGTCCGGGTGAATTCTGTCTGCGAGGGCCGGGCGCTGCTTTGCCGGGCTGAGCTTCAAGGGCCGGGCTCTGGGCTGTGTGTGGGGAGGGGGGCTCTGTCAGAGGATGGTCCCCGGCCTCACCCAGAGCGCCCTACCAAGAGCTCCAGTCACAGCAACACCGAGCAGTCCCATCTTTGCTGGTCTGCTTCAGGCCCAGTCCTCCTCCTCCAAGCACGATGGGTTTTGTTGTTGTTTCAGACTGGCTTCATTTGCATTTTATTGTGTGCTCTGCAGAACAGTATTGGCTGGCCTTTTGATCCAAAAATGCTGGGCACAGGAGCCCGGGGACGCAAGTGCGGCAGGTTTAACCAGTTTACTGTGAGTCCAGAGGACCAACTCTTGGGCAGCGGTGGTGGTGAGCTTGGTAATCTAGTTCAAAAGCAGACTCGGTATGCGCTCCCCCCCCCTTTTTTTTTCTTTTCTTTCCAACAAGCAGAATCTTGAATGTAAAATTTCCTGGGTTCTCAGGAACGAAGACCCTGAGCGGCCACAGGGTAAGTCCATAGATTTTCCCTAAAATTGTAATGGATCAGTTTTATAGTTTTGCCCTTGCTGTCTAGAATTAATGGCAAAAGCAAGGAACTCGGATTTTCTAGATCGGATGAAATACAATTTTTTCCAGCTCTCATTAGCCTGGCCACTAGTGAAGGATGCTACAAAATGTAAGTTTGTCAACATTATGAAAAGTTTTTAACCTGTGCAGTCCATGATGGCCACCTGTCCTGCCATCGTCAAGGCCAGGTTGTGCAGGGATATTCTAAGCCTCCAGTCACCTGTATGGAGTTGAAGGCTCAGCTTTTTGCAGATGTTTAGATCCCCTGCCTGCTTTCTAGTCCTCAGCATGAGCCTTGGGATAGATTTTTCTCTTTCAAAGCTTTACTCTGCCTTCTCTTTTCTCGTGCACTCATTCCTGGCATACTCAGCTGCCCTGGAAGGATCCTGTGTGGAGAAAAGGGGCTTCTGCAGTCCTCGTATATTCAAGGTCCTCAGGTTGCAGCTGTTTCACTGAGTGTGCTGAGCACAGCTGCAGACACCTGATCTCGTGGAACTCTGCAGGATGGGGCAGGGAGGATTTGCAAGTCTCTCTAGTACTTGGTCGATTCGGTGCATTCAGGCCTTCCATAAGCATTGGGCCACGATCACAAGGTTTTATTTACTTAACAAATTGCACTTATCAAAGCTCCTCCATGAACCATCTCTGAAAGGTGAAGACAAGCCTCCTTGGATGCTGAACATTCTTCAAGTTGAACATTGTCCATTTTCTAGCAGTGGAGCTGGGAAGGGGAGGATTGTGCTGGAATACTTACGGATGACCCTGTACTATCCACAGAGGTTGGTTTGGAGCATTCACCCCAGCTTAATTTTCCCTCTTTTCCTGCCAGCTTCCCATAATTAGTTGCACCAAGATTGCTCTGGCATCTTTCATGTGATGAATGTAATTGTGGCTGCATCCAAGTTCACCACGATAATGCCAGTGCACAGGTTTGTTCATTGCACACTGTTCTGTGTCCCCCAAAAAGCTTTGACCTCTCTCTTCCTTAGTTGTTCAGTGGAGCACATAATAGACCTTAAACCTTTGGTAGAGCGTCTTGCTGTCTCACCGTGGTTCTTTCCACAAGGACTTGGTGGTTTTTCCTGGCTTGTATTTTACAGAAATGAGTTTCACCTTTCTCTCCCCATTGATCCTTGCTGAATCTCTTAGAAAGCTGCTTTTACCAAGAGGAACAGGAGGGAAGCTTATCCGGTGCCATCCTTGCATTATATGGCTCACTGGAAGGTCAGAGGCCCAGCAGTGGAAAATCTTTAAAAAAAAAAACCTTTCCATCAGTTCCAAGTTGAGAGATGTTACTGCCTCAAGCAGAGACTCATATGGTGGCTCCCTCCCATCATACGTACAAAGTCAGGTGGAAATAGCAGTTGAATCTTCAAAACTGATGTTTAGCCAAGGTGACTCCTCTTTATTTAAAAGCAGAGGTTGCCTTGCCAACCTCTTCTGCCACCTTCTGTACCAGCTACGGCTTGAAACCAGGGATAGAGCCTCTTAGGTGGCAGAGTTCCTCTCTCCCACCATTCTAGAGATGGATATTAAGCTTTTATTATTTTAGCCTGGTGGGATGGTTAACACGTTCAAAAGCAACAAGAATAACATTAAGACTGCAAGTCTAGCACCCTTCCACCTGAGTGACAGCCTTCAGCTGCCGTTCCTGGGCCTTCTCATCCTCTGTCTTGATTTCACTGGCATTGTCCAGGTTTTGTTTTCCTGAAAAAAATGTACCCTCGACTCTTTGCTTGATGCTCCCAAGTCTTACGTAACTTGGTTTCCCAGCCTGGTGCAAACCCTGGTGCCCACCAGCTCACTACCCCCTTCTCCGCCTCCGTCAATCAGGAGCCAGAAACAGCCGGCTGCCAGCTGCGGGAATTCTGCATTCCCTCTGCAACAGGTGCCAGAAACATTGCACAAAGTCGTATCAAGGCAGAGAGTTGGGATCTAATTTAAACGTGTGTGTGTGGTGGTGGTGGTGATTTTGGGGGGAGAGGAGGCAGAATCTGGAACAAGCACTGTTTCTTTTAAATGTCAGTTTAATTTTCTGCTTTGTGTGAACTAGAATCAACTCATGAAAAAACGCCTTTTTCACCACCATTGCCCCCTCCCTTTGCAGGAAAAGTAGTGCACAGCTTTTTTTGTGGGGGGGTGTCCCTCTTTCCATAATTTGTGCTGTGAGTTTTGCTGGGAAGACAAGGCCCCAAAGTGCCAGAGCCAGGGCAATGTGCGTCCTTCAGAGAGCATCAGCTGGGAACTTCAGGGCTGTGGTAAAGTTGCAGGGTTAATGCAGCACAAGGGGATAACATATTCCATAGTTGGCAAGCCGGTATTTCAGAAAGTGAGAGAAACTGGCATTTAACTGCCACTAAGGTAAGGAGTGTGTAGGCTTATTAGAGATGTAGGCAGGGCTTTTGAAGTCTTTTTCAAAACTTGGGCAGAAAATGGGATCGAGCAGAATGGTAAATCCAGGTGAGACCTACAGGAACTGGAGAGCAATCCACATATTGCTGGCCAACGCTTTGCTGAACCCAAAGAAGTTACACAAAGAGTTGTGGAAAGGGCCAGCTGATGCTCTCATCCAATCCTGGCTAGCTTCCGATCCAGGTGCTATACCTGGGAGATGTACCATTTTTAATACAATTTTACCAGGATAATTTTTCATCCAGAACAGATCGCACCAAGTTTCATTTTGGCTTACAGGGCTTGGAAGGGCCCCTGAGGATGTTCTACCTTCTTCCACTGCTGAACTCCCTCCTGATGGGCTTGCCTTTCCAAAAGGTCTCCAACCCTTCTTAGATGTTTCTAGGCTCCTCTCCCATCCCTTCCCCATGCTCAGCTAAAGGCCCTTCCAGTTGTCATCCTCCACTTGTCCAGTCCTAAAGCATCTAAGACTTAAGTGCATTTGAAGAAGAAACATGTTCTCAGCTGGAGCATCTTGGGGAATTTGCTAGGATCTGGGATCGATTTGATCCCTAGAAGCTCTGGGTGACCTTCAAGGGGAAGATTGACTGTGTGGATCGTTGCGTTCCAGAAGAGCCCATCTTTTCTGCTGCGGTGAACAGCCAGGAGCTTTCACGGCAGTGACTCTGCCTCTGGGGCCTGTCTGGGGAGACTGGTGAGCTTCCTCACGAGCCGCTAGAAGAAAACTGCTGGGCTGGGTGGCCGGGATCCAATCCAGCAGGACACGGCCTATGTTCTTAGGTCCTTCTGTCATGTCAGGCTAATTCAACTGCCCAAGAAGGCTATTGGAAACCGATGCTAATCTGTGTGGCTCATTCCCACACAAGCTTTCGTTCCTCACTGGTTTTTCCCGCTGGGGCTACTGCCAATCTCGGAGCTTGGGCTTCTGAAGCAAAACCAACCATCTGATCCATAATCTTTATTGCCTGCAGCTTTTACTTCTGTCCCTGAGGGCTACAATACTCGGTTGAAGCATATTCCAAACAGTGCCAAGTCCAGCTCTGCAGGTATTTGCATAGTTCTTAATGCCAGTTTATTTTAAAAAGGCTGGAAGAGCCTTTTAAGAGACTGAAATTTGGCCCTGATGCTGGGATGATTTAATACACTTAGAAGAATCTCATTTCCACAAAAAAGTGCTAACCAAAATGAGATTTGGGGATGGGTTGCTAAGAGGAGATGCTGCAATCTCCATCTGCAAAAGACTTTGGAGATTAAATTCCTGGTGGATATTTTGGGCAAATCAAGCTAAAGTAAGCTCAGTGCTAACGAGCTCAGATCAATGGGGAAGGGATGCCAAGGGCATTTGTGTTTCATTGCTGAAAAGGAGCAGCAGTCGGAAGTCGTTTTTCTCTCCATTTCTATACCACTAGATAAATGAAAATTATATGCTGAACAGATTAATGGCATGGAAATGCTAATACTCATAAGGGGGGTATATCTATGGGACATACCCTTTTGTCTTTGGACATGTATAATACCATCTCTGCTTTCCTTGGACCTCCATCACTTCTGGCTTGTGCCAAAAGCCTTCCAGGGTCCCTTGGGGTACTTTGGGACCCTCATGGCTGCGGAGAGGGGGGAGCTGTCTTTGGAAAGGCAGCTGGTGGTGATTTCCTCCATTTATTTTTGTAATTCTTCCTGGATTGCGGGGAGAGGAGGAGAGAGGCTTTATGAGCTTATCTAATGCCAGGCCCTCTAGCAGATGGCAATAGTTAGCTGACTTTGGCTGATCTCATCAGTGCCAGATCTGGCTGATATGTGAAAACGGGATCACTAGGAAATCCCAGGACTGTAGGATAGCTGGTGAAGACTGAAGTCCTTCCTGGAAGAAGGCAGAGGGAAAATGGCAAAGTTGGCTGCTGGAGTTAAGAGAAGAGCCCAGAATTCAAAGGTCGGGGCTGTCTGAACCTGCAAGTTGCCCACCCCAATCCAGGAAGAGAGGATTTTGCCCCTAGCTCAGCAAAATGTGGCTTTGCTCAGCCCATCCGCCCCTTCCTTCCTGAGAGCAGAGAGAGTGAGAAAGAGCCACTGCCACTGTGTTTCTGGCTCACAGGTTAATCGGATCACGAATCTTGACGTCATCTCCATCAGGCCACAATAAAAGTTGCAGTCTTCTGTTTCAAATGCCAGCTTTATGACTTGGGGGCTGCTTGTCAGTAGAAGCCAAAAGAGGAAGGAAAAAACGTTTGAGGAGAGGAATTGGTTGGGGAGGGGGCTCCTAGCCCTCCAGCAAGGGTGGAAAGGGGTATAACTTTTTCTCGAATGGCATGGCTGGAATTTGCTTACGTGGGTTCGGCATCGTGAATTAAATTAATTGGCCTCCATCTGGAAGCCAAAAGATACCCAGGGCTTTGTTGGGCTGGCTGGTTGTGCCAAAGGGAGAGGCTGTGTGCGTAGAGGGAGGGGGCAGCTCGGATGGATGGCTGTGCGGCTGAAGCCAAGAGAGATTCCCTCTTGGAAGCGAAGATGTCGCACACAGGCGTCGCCGCCGCCTCCATGTTCTCGCTCTGGGAGGGCAACCAACCGCCTGTGCCCTAATACAAGCCAAGAGGGGATGAATGATGAATCCTGCAACTGCGGGCCACATCATCTCATTAAAAGTGTGGAGATGCCCCTTCCATCCAAACATTGTGGGACGAAAAGGAAATGCCAGCCTTGCTCTCTGTCTCAGCACAACGTGCATGCCAGGTAGTTGCTGAAGATCACTCTCTTTTTCTCTCTCCCACACACATCCTCCTTGCACTATTGACATAGATGTAACTTTATGGCTATACGACAGTTAGCCTCAAATGGTGTTTAATGTCTCTCTGTGATGGAGGTCTTTGCAGATGGTTGGCTAACCATTCAGGCATCTCCATGGTGTGTGGTTACCGGACTGTTTGCACACTGGAAGGATGCAGATGTTCCTTTAGTTGCACACTGGAAGGATGCAGATGATCCCTGCTTCTACCTGATGGTTTCCCAGTTTGGTCCAAGGTCCTCACCTTGTGAAGGATGTATAGTATTAAAGGGACAGGATTTGGGGCATGTTTTTGTGTAAATGTCAGCTTTATGTTTTGAGGTAGGTGCTGCAGGGCTGGAAGCGAATGGGAAAAGGATTTCATGTCTCCTTTTCCCTGTCTTTTAGACCTGCTGAAATATCTCATCTGGGCCAGCCACTTGGTGTTTAAAATATTCTGATTTTCAGCTCAGTTTTCCTTTTGAAAGATACTTGAGCTAGCAGGATCTGACATTTACTTCTGGATTGGCATTTATCACTTGACAGAGATCAAATCAGCAAGATGGGGTAAATTCAACAGACATTTCATGATGTCTTCATCACCCTTGAGTATATGCAGGCCACATTTGAAAGTGACTTGGAACAAACTCACCAACCTTCTCAAGCTAGCAGATCTGTGGAAGACAGCTGGAATTACTCAGAACCAAGAATGGCTGGCGGCCTCGGAGAAAGCAGTGTTGTGACAAATTATCTGTTACATAACTCTGAAATGTGAAAAAACTTTTGGATGTGAAGCTTTTTGCGAGGTTGATTGTGGTTTAGAAATGAGGCACAAAACCTCACACTGCTATTTGAAATTCAAAGGGTTGTAGATGGCTTGGATTGAATGATCCTTTCTCAAGGGTTGGGCCACCCCTGTCTTCTGATCATCTAGGCTGAACTTGAGAAGCCCTTAATGTGCTGTGACACAAGACAGCTTCCTATGGGACATGTATGTGATTTCAGTTTCTCTGTAACCTGGTTGTCCAGCAGGGACATCCATAGTCCCACAATCCCAAGTTGATCTTGACCAGCTGGACTGTCAGTGGTTCCATCATCATAAGGTGTTGGTTTAACCAATGGAACCATCAGTGGCCCTGCCATCCCAAGATGTTGTTGACCAACATGGCCAACAGTGACCCCAAGATGTAACTTCTTCCAAAAAGATTCCAAGATGTAACTTCTTCTTGTGGAATTATCCAATTTCTTTTACTCTTTGGGCTGTCATTTCAAATCAAGGAAACAAGAGGTTCCCTTCCTCCACTACCCTTCCTGCTTATCATCTAACAACAAGGCATACAATGTTTCAAGATGTACCTCCATCCCAGCCTTTGCTTTCTTTCATTAATGATACCACCTACCTGCCATTTCATGGGAATGATGGCCTGTTTACTCTATGCAAATAAGGCCTAAATTATGCATGGGCAATGATGAATTCGCATATCTATTTCCTGGCTTTGCATAAACCCATCTAGAATTAGCTTCATTGTGGCAGGAGCACACAGAACATGGATGGAGGAGGAGAGAGATGCTCAGTTAGAAATTGTGTTGTGCACTGGTGGCAAATCTGCCCACTTGCAGCTACCTCATGACAGCAAATGTTGAACGACAGTGAATGGATTCTTAACTCTTTCCTTTTGCTGCTGGAATATTGTGCCATATTATGAAATGCCAGGGAGAAACAATGAGACACTGGTTCTTGTGAGTTAAAAAACAAGTGGAACTATGCAATGGGGACACACTCTGGTTCTACTCTCAGGTGAAGCATGACCTCTGATATGGGGAACTTGAAGCAGAAGAGCCCTGAAGGAAAATGTAAGTAAGCCATAAAACTGGTTGTTACATTTTGATCATCTTCAGGCTCAATGAAAACTAGACACAGTCAGCCAGCCACAGAATTTACACTAGCCACAGTGGCCTGGTTTGCAGTTCTACTAATGCTACAAATGACATTTTTGGAGTTCACTCAAGATGCTAAGCCAAGAGCAGATGTGCTCTTGTAAGATGTAAGGGGTGAACTTACCATTCTTGCAGGCCTCTGAGAAGCAGAGAAGATGAGTCTTCTGGATTTGCCAGTTGATAATAAAAACTGTCCAAAAATTAGGCTGGCATTATGGCTGTGAGATTCGCAAACATATTTGGTCTCCCATCTCCCTCTTGAGGCTGCTTCTTTATTCCTTGTGAATAAAAGAGTCCTACTGAAGATATTACCAACCTATAGATGCTGGAGGTTGCTTTTGTTTTCTTCACTAGTTAAGGCAAAGGAAGTCTTCCTGGAAGGAAAAGGACTGGGAGGAGAATGGAAAGGAAGGAAGGAAGGAAGGTAGGTCTAGGCAGGGACCACATACACTGGCTCCTGGCTTTCAAATGGACCACCTGATTTCTTAGATGGAAAAATGAGTCTTCTGGTGCTTTGTCTGCTCAAAACTGCCCAGAATGCTTAAAGATCCCACAAAACACGAGTTCTGGTCTCCTCTATGTTGTTTTTCTTACAATGGAAGTCAAGAGAGGAGAAGCTGGTTTGCCTGGCTTGAAAGAAGTGAGAGATAAATAGAGACATACCAAGAACAAAAGCAATAAGCCCTCTGCTGTGACCAGGACAGTTATGAGCTATAAGTACTTTTCCATGGCAGTTGAAGAATGTGGGTGGCTTCTATTAAGTTTAATTATGCACTTGCTGTGTGTGGTGGGCAAAAGTGTCTGGGGGCTGAAAAGAGAAGGATATTTTGTAATTACATTATGTACTGATAAAGATCCCCCCAGTGAGGCACCACCTTGCTGTGGTTGGGGGACTTGTGTGCTCCAAAGAAGATGAGAGCTATGCCGGGGTTTCAACCATACTGGACAGATCTCATCAGAGGAGAGAGCCAGACAAAGAGGGTCTCCCACCCATCACAAATATGAGAAGTAATTTCCAGAAATCCATACTGGATTGGATATTGTTCAGGTTAACAAGGACCACGTTAGATGATGTTGGGGTTCCTGGACATTTGGTGAAACATGGGCTATAGGACTCCACTGGAGAAGGAAATGGCAACCCACCCTGGTATCCTTGCTAAGAAATCCCCATGGACAGTAACAAAAGGCTAAAAGGATGCCAGAAGATGAGCCTGTCAAATCAGAAGGAATTGCAAATAGCTCCAGAAAGAGTGAAAAGGCTGGGCCAAAGCCAAAAGGATGCTCAGCTGTGGATGTGATTGGAGGTGAAAGGAAAGTCCAGTGCTGTATGGAATAATATTGCATAGGAACCTGGAATTAACATCTACGAATCAAGTAATCTGGATGTGGTCAAACATGAGATGGCAAGACTGAACGTCGACATCCTGGGAAGCAGTGAACTAAAATGGACGGGAATGGGTCAGAGCATCAGCAGAGAATCCAAAGGATTTTTTGGGTTGAATTTGCTTCACAGTTTGCCTGAAGGAGGACTCAGGCTTGGTTGCTTGTGCTGCTCAAGAGACTGTACAGAACAGAGCCAGGACATTTTTCCTAAAGGTGGCCCTGAATCCAATGTTGGAAGGCTCAAACCTTCCTTCAGTCTTCCATTAATGATGGAAACAGGTTTACTTTACCACCTGGATTTTATCTTTTCAAAATGGGGTAACGGACCAGGATACCACCTGTTTGCTTGCTATTTTCTTAAGACAGCTCAGGGCAGTCCTTGGCACAGTTTTCCTCTACTTGATAGGAATAGACTTGCATGCCTGTAAATTGCTCCACGCACTATTTGGTTTGTTTCTGATTTCGTATTTTATATGATTGCAGCCTTTAAAGCTATGATTTCTGGGTTAGTATCTGCTCTTGGAGAAAGATTGTGCCCCATCTGGCCTCCTCCAAATATCTGTGGCCATTTCTTCCCAGAACGTCCAGCTGGAATGACTTGCAGATGGTTGGAATCTCAGCCCCTCTGGATGGTCCAAGGTTGGCTTATGTGGCTAACCTTTTAGACCTCCATCAGAACTTCACTGAAACATTGCAAAGGCAGGTATGGCATACCTGCTGATGGACCAGTTCGCCCCTGTGCATCTTCCAATGAAATATGCCTTTTTACAAACAGACCAAACCCCTGTGGCAGAAAGGTCCTGTACACCAAATTAACAAGTTTGCGCAAATGCTGTTGCACCTATGAAGTTAAGCGCTGCTAGGAAAATTGCTACCTCCGGCGTAATATCTATTATTATTCTATCCATCCCAATTTATGCTTTGTGTACTAATCTGGTACCTATATATTGCTCTTTTTCAGGCTGGCTGGAGGGCTAAATTCAAAGGCCGTGTTTCCTTTGAGGCTTCTTTAAAAAGGAAATTGCAGCACTCTTTTCCCCAAGCCAACATCAAAAAGGTAAGTGGAGAAGACTGCATCCTTCTACAAACTGCAGTCCAGTCATTATTATTTGAACGTGATGTTAACGCTACCCACCCTTGAAAGATCTTACGTCCCAAGTCCCATTTAATCCTCACTGTAGCTCTGTGAGGTTGGTTGGATGAAGAGAGAGTGGCCCTGTTCATCAGAGGACTAAATGCCTCTGAGGAGAAGGTCATCTTTAGCGATGAGGAGTTCAGCAGCTGTGAGTGTCTAAACTAGCTCACCTGCTGGTGGTGTTGGCCAGGTATGCACCAAAACATTCCAAGTGAGTTTTGTCGCTGGCTGAGGAGCTGGACCAAGTTTTCTGGGCTCGTGTCCAACATTCTTACCTCCACCTCTGTTCATCTGCTGGGCTTCAGACCTTACAGATTCTTCAAACCTTACAAATTCCCAACATGTACGAAAGAGCAGCTTCCCCCGCTGTATGTGGCAGATCAGGAAGCCTGAAAGAAGGTTTCTGTCACACCTTGAAAGGAGCTTATCTTTCATCGTTCCCTTGGGCTCTACGGTTTTTGATCTGTGCCCAAATTGGTTAACAGAGACATTTCATGCATCGTAAGGACGAACCCAACAAGTCAGAAACCTGCTAATGAACAAGATGAGCTTGCTAATTGCCTGAATTTCAGCTGGCTCCATTTCCAGGTGTCCACTGCAGCAGAGGCACCTGTGATACCCAGATGCTACACAGGAGAAGCAAATAGAAGGGCAGTGAGTGTAAAAGCTCACCAGACTCCCTCTGATCAGCATTCAAATGTTGCGGAGCTTGCAAGGGAATGGGGGCATTGGAGGGGGAATAGGGGGTCAAAAAAGTCAGGCTGGCTAGCAACTTACAAAAAGGAACAGAGTATTGATTGCATGGCCACAACCACCATCTCTATTTCTCTGACGCCCAGTTTTACTTTGATGGCCCTTCAAGGGTCTGCTCCGGAAGAGAAGGCAGCATTATAGTTATGGAGAAATGGGACCCTACCTCCAACTAGGGGAAAACGTCAATCTAATTGAGGGTTACTGTGGGTTTTAATTAAGGAATGGTACCTGACGTTCATAACTTTGCTTATTAGGGAGCTAAGACAGAGTGGCAGCCTTATCCCAAGCTACCCGAATGCAAATTCATCAGGGTTGTGTATCTGTCCTGAGCATCTTCCTTGTCTCCTATGTGATCTGAACTTTAATTTCCACTCAGTGGGAGGATAGCCAAAATGTAATTTGCTGGATTGACCAGGATTCTTTGTAGGACACTGAATTCTCACGTAGGAATTTTCTCATTTTGATCCACTTTGGCACAGACTTTAAAAGCATAAAGCTCCGCCGGGTGTCCTGTCAACCGACAGCCATCTCTGCATTTTCTTCTTCCGTTGGCTTCCCACACAGATTGCAATAACCGTTTCCCACAAAGGCTCACATTCGCACATTGAATTTGCCAAGCCGTATTCATCAGGTTATGGGGAACGCAAGCACATACTAATCACCAGGCTGTGGCAAAACAGATGTTTGCGAGCACAGAATTATTAAGTGTTTTATTTTCTGTTGTTGGGGAAAACAACAGTGTTTATATTTTAATACCCCAGCGTGAGAGCTAACCGGCTGGGGGTTAGAACAAGCTGCGTTGTTTTATAAAAATGGGAAAAATGAAAATAAGTGGAAGCCTCTAAGCCACAGTTTCCCAACCTCAGCAACTTTAAGATGTGTGGACTTCAACTCCCAGAATTCCCCAGCCAGCATCACAAACCCCCTGAGCATTCTCACTTAATGCTTTGCCTTATACTTTGTGCTCTAAGCTACTCTATCATGTAAGATGTGTAGATGAAGGAAAGACCCCCTGGCGATTGGTAGCAACAATGCCTACATTCTTTGGAGTCCATTGTGCCAAAAGTGACCAAAGGAGATTAATTCTCTTGGCTTGGAAGGGGGCAGGATATGGAAAATAGCTGGCTGCAGTGATCCACTATCCTGTCTTGTGAAATGATGAGCCCCTAGTTTCTCCTTCCATTTTTCTTTCCAAGGCACCAATTGTTTGCTTATCTCCAACCAGTCCACCCACCCATTGTAACTGGTGAGCCTATGACACACCTCTCTCCCTGGCCCCTCTGGGAAAGTCACCAAGGCCATCCAAATACCCATTTTGATGCCAAGATAAACTAGATAAAGCAAAGCATATTGATTTATTTATTGCTTTAATTGATTATATAGCCATCTGTCAATTGCAATTCTGAGCAGCAAAGATAGGATCAACAAGAACTGATAATAATCATAAAAAAACAAAAGAATAATAGCAGAATGGCACCTGAGGACAAACTAACTCAAGCCACGCAATTGCAGGCATGTCCAGCTGTTAGTCTTGTGAGGTAGTCCAGATAAGAAGAACTAACTCAACTTTATTGTAAGTTTAATCAACAGAACCTTGAACGTCTGAAAGTACATCTCTCCGCCCTTGCCTTCACAGTCCAAGAAACGAGGGAGCGTCTCTTCCATCTCTACCCACTCCTGTTTTTTCTGTGGGCTCATCTGCCTCTTATCCAACTGTTGCCAAGTCTGTGGCTCTTCCTCCTATTCTCCCAAGGTCATCCACACATACCATTACACAGGAAAATCGCAAGGATGAGTTCCCCAAATGTACCATCCTGATGCCTGAGGGAAGACCATGTACAGTTTCGAAAATGGCTTTTTTTTCCAAAATCAGGCAAAGAACAACTGTCCAGGGGTGCCTCTATACCAGGCCAGTTGGTCCTTTAATGCACAGCTAAAGAAGAGAAAGCAGGAGGTTACATAGTTAAATCCAACTTCAGATGACAGCATAGGGGCTTAAGGGGTCCTGGCTTAGCTAAAATCCCCCAGCACATCTCAGAGTCACTAAATGATTTCCCTTTGGCAGTGGGGAATCTCCCTTCAATGTACGTGTGGATGTGGGAGTTTGCATGTTGTAGCTTGTCATGTTTTGATCCAAGCTAAGCCTGACTGAACTGATAAGATATTTTTCACCACCCTAACCCTTTCATACTTTGAGGCCATGCAGTGTTGGGGGTGTGTTGATTTTCCAGGTGTGCTGACCCACTTTCTGTTGTGGGATAAGAAAGTATTGTTCCAGGCAGGCTTATGAACAGAGCAAGACCAGATTCAGACCAAATCAAACTAAACCAGAGTCCAAATATAATTATGGAACGAGCGAAGGGCTCATGCTGGTATTCTATAGCGTATTAGACCACCATTGTATTTTCTCTGTCGGCCTCTTTGCACACAGGCAGTGCAAACTCTTTGGACTGATAAAAAAGATAAATCACATCAACATCTGGCTGTGCTTCCAATGTAAATAACAAGCTTCCAGTGTAAACATATTGAAGCAAAGTACTGTTATTTCTGCAAAGGTTGCTAAAACAGGCCATTATTTTGAGGTTTTGTCATGTGTGTTCAAGCTTCTTGATCACCTGTCAGCTAGAATATTTTAAAAGAACTTGGAGTTGTTATTGGCTCGATCAAGTACAGTCCTGCCTCCTTCACTAGAAAGAACTGAATTCTAGGAAGCAAAATTTTTCCCCGTTTAACCTGATTCTTCTACATCTACCCCAGGGCTGTATTTCTGTTCCACGGTGATTTAACAATCCACCTTCTTTTTAAGAGGCAAAAACTTGGGCTAGAGACACTTAATGCTTTTAATAAGTTAGGTGGTTGCCAGCTTCTGTTGTCACATAAATGAATCACTCCTTTGTTCTTGCCTTCAAGATGATTTGAAGAGAGCAGCGTTTATTGATTTTTCCGACATTTGCAAGGCTTTTGCCTTCAAGCGCCCTCTGAACAACGCTTTACTCACTCCGTACTTTTTATTTTAACCATCTTACGACCAATCGCAATGAAAGGCCAGTGACATTTTTGGAGAGGCGGTAGTGGCGCATTACTGTATTTGCTCGACTTGATTCATGATGTCAGTAGAAATGGACAAAGTCCATTTGGAATGTCGGCAAGTAAAAAATCTTCATCAGAGAACCAAAATGGAATTATCGAGCAGGGAATAATTCAATTCTCCTTCTTCAAAAATGTTCTGAGTTTCCCTTATCCACCTGTTAAGACAACACTGCGAGACTGCTGCCTTTTTTGCTCAGCCCTCAATTGCCCAAGGCCTCTTACGAGACATTATTCGCTTAGTTGCTCCCATCCTGGGCTGTTTCAGAAAAGGAACGGTATTCCGCATCTGGATTGCTCCTCACTTGGCAGTTACCCAGCCTCCCAGGGGTGTGATGATTCAGGATGCAGGTCCTGCGCTGGAAGGGGCCAAATGTCGAAAGACCTGGGCTCCAAATTGCATGGGTTCACATTTGGCTCTGTGTCCTGTGATGCTGGAACTGGAGAAAAAGCCGCGTTGTAATTCTGGATGAGTAAAACTTCTAATTCTACACTTTATTATATTCTTTTTCTCCTGGCTGCATGCACATTTACTGTTGAATGTATAATTTATTTGTTAATGTCATCATTTTATTCACTGTTGTCTTGCACATACCCTGAGAGCTGCTGTGCCAGAGTCAAATTCCTTGTGTGTCTAACCATGCTTGGCCCATAAAGTATCTGACTCTGAGTGAATCAATTGCTGCTCTCTTCTTCCTTCCAAATGCAATCATCTGAGAAGCTTCCAAGGGGCAAAACACACTATTTCTAAAATCTTCATGGTGACTGAGAAGACCTTGTTACTCATCTTCTTCCGTTCGGTGCCCAGTGGAAAACTTTGTGCTGGTTTAGGGTATGTCCTGCAACATGTTTTCCCTGGAGAAAGTGCCTTGGGCAGAGCGGTGTGCCATGGCTAGCATTTTTAAAAGTTAAGAGCGTTTGAAGGCGGCCAGATTGCAATGGCCAAGTATCTGAGGCCCTCATTAGAAGATCTGACTAGGAAGAGGACCAGACTTGCGCTTCAGACGAGCGTCTGTTCTGCATTGCAATTTTGAGCTGCAGACATTGAATGGGAAAACCCCGTTGCCTGCTGAAGAGGCAGATGCTGAGTTATCCAAATCTGAGCTGTTTTTGCCTTCTAGAACAAAGGGGAGTGCATTGAGACCAGGGAATAAGAATGATAAATAAACAAACCAACAAATCAGTCAATAGATGGATGCCCCTCGCCCTCCAAGCTCTGCCACTTTTTCTTAATCAATGCAAAATAAAATGTATGCCAGGAAGGATACCGGAAGGGCTGTGAACATTTTAAGCAAACCTGCTGCCAATGGGGAGAAAAAGACTGAGAGAAGTTCTCGCCCCTCCCAAGATCGCAGGGAGGAATTTATTTATTACTTTACTATTAAATTTACATATGCCACCCATCACTAACCAAAGCTACCCTGGCCGGTTTACTTTACAACAGAATCATATGTATAAGAACAACCTGGACAAGAATCAGATAAAAAACTACCATCAGATAGAATAAAGCAGGTACAGAGCCCTTTTCGACCAGCGCTTTCAGTCCGAAATCCAAAGGCCTCCACCTCCTCTGAGAAGTGGGGTTGGGGAGGTTCCCTCCCTTGCTCCCATTCCAGAAAGTGGACCTGGGGCTGTGGGGCTCCTCTGCGGACCGAGCAACCAGTTTTGCAGATTGGAAGCCAGGAAGAAAGCAAGCAGAAGACTGGTTGGGATGGAGATGGAGGTCCTTTCCTCGTCCCATACAAGGGAGAACTGCGGAGTCCTTGGTGCTCTCTGAACTTGGTTGTCTTCCTGCGGACGTTTCACTCCCCAAACTAGCACTGATGATGTCGCCTCGCTGGGTCATGAAATGGCACCAAGGGAGCACCAAGGATCCGCAGTCCAGCGCTGAGCTAGAAGTACTCTTTTCCATCAGTACCACGGTAGCAGCCACCCCCATCACCACGGAGCCCTGTCTCTTCCTCTCCCCTTCTGGGAAGAAGAGCCAGCCCCCACCCGGAGAGATGCTTTGGATGCCTTTCCTGACATTTGAGAGGGCGAGAGCTCAGCCTGGTTCATGACAAAGGTTGGGGTTGCCAGCCACTTAGTTCCTCTGGTTACAGTGCTAAGAAACCGTGAAAGCAGGTTCTCCGAGGCTTCGGGGCCCAGCGACCAAGTGCACCACGCTCTTGAATCCCTGAATGCGAGTAACTCATTTGAACCCGAAGCATTACTTGGGCTCAGATCGGCCCCTGCCGGGCCTGGCAAAGAACGAGGGCATCGCGAGGGCACCGCGGCTGCTCCTCTGTTAACAGCCCTAATGGGGCGATGAGACACCCTGGATATCAGTTAGCACCGTCCCAATTCCCCATTTAGTTGTCCGCGGTTGTCAGTCGTCCCTGCTCGGTGCGGCCAGCCTGCCCGCTGTCCTGGCATCCCTCTTCCATTAAAGCCGCAGGCCTCTCGCCAGAGAGCTGCTTTGGGGTCCCGAGACTTCCCTTGGGGAGACAGCGTCCTGGTGTGGGCAACGATGCTGGGGGAGCCTCTGTACAGCTGGCTGTTATGCGCCGCTGAATCGGAAGGAGTGCAGTGCGCTGACCCTTAATTCGTCTCTTCCTCCAGCAGAGGGAAGCGATCCGAAGTTAATTTCCCACAGAGCCGGAAAAATGCTCCCTGGCTGAAGAGAATGGCCACCCAGCTCACACGTGAAATGCCAAGACGTGGGAGCATCCGTGGCACGTGCCAGCGAAGGAGGGCGGCTGCCACGATGGTGACCTTGCAAGCCCCGTCTCGGCCTTGGGCTTCCTCCCCGCTTCATGAGTTCGATCCAGTGGCCGGATCCTCGCTGAGTAACGGGGAAATCTTGCGAATGGGGCCGGCTGAGCTGTCCCCGCTCTTCCCCGCCAGTCACCAAGGACGCCAGTCCTCCTGATGCCAATTTCGGTCAGCCGCTTATGAAAGATGCATGGCAGCGAGCCAGAGCCCATCTGGGTGACTGGCGTCGAAAGGAAGGGAAGGCGGGCCGGTGAGCCTGGATCCCCCGCTGGGCGAAAGCAAGCTCCTCTCGGGAAGGCCAGGCCAACAGCCACAGGTCTTCCCTTGCGGGGGACCGTCCCCTCTGCCCGGACAGCGGGAGGGCTTCCGCCAGGTGAGCCGTGCGGATAAGCCCAGGGGAAGCCCTTTTGCGCCCCCATCCCAGAACAGCTTGAGAGGGACGAGGACCGAGTTCGGGCTTCCCTCCTGCCATGGCAACCATGCCCTTCCGCAGAACCCTTGGCTCCGGAACCGGATTTGAGGCCAAAAGCGCAAAACGCGGAACGGACGGCAGAACCATGAGCTCGGGGCCTGATGTCTACAGCGCCTCCGTGTTTCTCTCCCGTGGCTCCCCCACACCAGGAAAGGAAGTCGCTCATGCACAATGTCCAGAAGCGGACCTGCAAATTAATGTTGCTCTTTATAAGCCATCTCATTGTCATCGCCAGCATGGCATCGCCAGTGGAGCATGGCTTATGTATAAGTCATGTGAAATGTTCAGTTGGGTTGCCGTCGTCTTTCGGATGCTGCCTTACTCATCGGACGCCTGCCCTTTGAGCCTTCCTAAGTCCGGCAACAGTGTCTTTGAAAAAACGATAATAAAACATATTGTGACTGGGCTGGGGGACCTGACCTTGGGCACATCCTCTGCGTGTGTGTGTAAATCAATCTCTCTACAGTCTGAGGTGCATTAGAAGTGTCTCAGATATTGAAATTTCAGACGTTTTCATGCCTGTAATCTGGGAAAAGCCCCGTGTGTGTGTGTGTGTGACTATGGATGGATGGTTGGTGGTGAGACGTCCCCTTTATCCCCCACCAACAACTGTGAATTACGGCCACTATATTCTAGCACAACATCAAGACCAGTGGGGGAAATGAGGGAGATAAGATGCAATGTCTCAAGCAGAAGTTTTTTCCGCAGGAATGGTTGAAAAGAAGTTTCAATGCTCAACCCTTCTACGATGGAGATCTTCTCCTTAGAATTTCCTTATTGTGCCCTCACGACATTTCTCAAATGGAAATCACATCTGAGCCAGAAAATCTTTGGCTGCGCAGAATTGAATGCTCATTTTGACGGTACAGGTTTCCCATTCAGAAACCTAGCATGTCAAGGAAAAAACGTTGAATTGTCTCAGTTCTGCAAAAAATCAAAATAAGCTGATTTTTTTCGGCTGGAGGCCTTCTTCATCTGTCAGAGGAGGTCATCTGGTTTATGGGGTGCAGCATCAACAGGGTGCTGATAAGGCCCACTTATACCTCTCCTCCCTGGTGATGCTTTGGCAGTGCTGGCCAAATCGGGAGGCGGAGAGTCACCGAAATTCCTGGATTGGGACCCACAAAGAAGCCGGAGATTGAGAAACAAATAAGTCCAAGTTAGCTCCAAATTCAGCTGAAAAGAATGCATTTATTAGACCCTGAAATTAGTTTAGAGATGGGAATGGAAATGAACTCATTAAAAGGGATGATGACACTAATAAACCCCCACAGCTGGAGACTCAATGCAAAGGGCCAAAGCGCTGCACTGCTTTCTCTGCCCCTCTTCCCTGCTCCAGCGTGGAGCAGAGCCCAAACGTCAGCAGAAATGTGGGGCACATTTCCAGAGCCTGGGGAAAGGGGCACCCATGGAAGCCATTGAATTATTACACAGCCTCTTGCACAGTGGGAGTTGGGGACCTTTACAGAAACTCGGTGCTGAGGAGCAATTAATTCTACTCTGAGCCTCAGTCATATAAATAAAACACTAGGAAAAGAAAGCTGGAAGATGGTCTAATTGCTGTCTCCCTGACTTTTTGAGGAAGGTCCAGGATGTCTGAAGGCCAGGTGGTGATGGGATGGTGGCAGTTAGCCATCTTAGTTCTTTGTTCTCTCCTTCCCTATCTCAACTTGGCAGAAATCTCCTTCCACTTTCCCATAACTGTTGTCACCAGGAGGTTTGGAGGCTTACAGAAGTGTTGGGAAGTCACTTGAGATGCTTGGCCTGTGAGGATTCTCATGTGGTCAGAAGCAAAAAAAAATCTGCTGTGGAACGAGAGATAAGTGAGCCTCCTTATCCAGCTCATTGTGCAGCTCAGGTGGGGAGAAACGAAAAGAATTGGAACTTGATTTCAGTAGAAATAAGGCTGGCGATTAATACCCAGCAGCTGCTAGAATTCTTTCAGAATGGCTTCTTAGCCATTAGTTTTTCTGTGCTCCACTACTTTCCCAAATAGCTGGAAAAAGAGAATAACAGGTGCACCTTAATTGCAGAACATCTGCTTACCTGTAAAAAGCCGCAGTTTGGTTGACGTTGTCTTCTTTCGGAACTAGGAGAGATCCTTGAATCTTTCCCAAAGCCACTCGCAGCACCGACTGCCCTGTTGCACTGATTGTCTCTGGGGCCATTCTCTGCCTTCCCAAGTGGGGCTCAGAAATGTCTTCCACCTCTCAGTTATTCCTGCGACACCTAGCCTGATGCTGAGCAGCAGAACAGGTCTTGCTTTCTCCACCCCAGTTGCCAACGAGCTGTAGTATCGATGCAAGTGAAGCCCTCTGGAAAAGCACCTCCCTGGTCTTCCATATATGATGTCTTATGAGGTCACCCTGTTTCAGCACTGGAGTGATGCTATTGTTATTTTTATATTGCTCTTTTTATGCCTTTCAGTTAAGAGCTACCGAGAAAGAGCTGAAGCTCACAGAGGCAGGCGACGGAGTCCAACAGGGACATCTCATCTTCCATAGACAGGCATGTAGAGACCCAGGAGCTATAAGCCAGGCAAGAAAATATGCTTTAATAATTAATTCCATTGAAAGCATCAAGATTAAAAATTTAAAGCCAACTGAACAGGGGAAAATAGAAGCACAACACTGCTAATCTTTGCACTCCTATAACTGATTACTTATGATATGTCTGGTTTCCACCAAGGGCACAGAAATAGAGAAATGGGAACATAAACTCATTTGTATCATTAAGTTCCTTTTGCCCATATCACATTATTAAGATTTTAATCAAGAAAGAAAAAAACTAACAAATTTATGTTTAGAAGAAAGGGAAAGAAGACGAAAAAGGACTCGGCCAAAAGTGCAGAAAAAAGAAAGAAAATATAAAGAAATAGCTTCCAATTCTCTTCATACAGTTTTGTTGTTGTTGTTGTTCAGTCGCGCAGTCGTGTCCGACTCTTCGCGACCCCTCGGACTGCATTACGCCAGGCCCCCCGTCCTGCACTGCCTCCCGGAGCCTTCCCAAGCTCACACCCATCACACTGGCTACGCTGTCCATCCATCTCATCCTCTGCTTTATATTTGATTTATAATATTTACATAAATATATTTATAATCTATATATCTTTATACAGTTATACGTACCTTATTCTATGACTGCAGCATAACCTTGGTTGTTTATAATCTATTTTTTCTGATCATCAAAACCACATTACGGTACATTCATTTTTTCTGTTTCACCCAAAAGTCTGTCAGGTGTTCCCAGTCAGCAATACATGCAGGCAATGTCTTTCCTCTGATCCAATACGCCGCTGTAGCCACTCAGCTAGTTCTGCCACCTTCACCATCCACTCTTCCACTGTGCTGGGGCAGGGGCCCAGGAAGGCTGCCCAAGGTGCTGTGCTTTGGTCTCCTCTGGGACTGTTACGTGGCAGCTCCCCTGACCACCTCGAGAAGCTGACTGGAATCCCACCCCCTTAGTGGGCAGCCACATGCAGGGGTGGGGAATTGGCCTCACCAGTCGCCTCTTCCCTCCACAAAGACCTGGGAGAACAACTTTCCTCCTCTTTCTTCTCGCATCTCTTGATCCAGGGTGCGATGGTTCTTCTGCTCACATAAGTGTGTGGTTGTGGTCCTGGCTGGAAAACTCTCATGACTTGCTGGATTCTAAGCAGAGAGCTGGAGTCCTCGGACTCTTGGAGGAGCTGAAAATGCGGCTCCGTTCTCTCCGGTGCAATTCCAGGGCTGACTCTGTTGCAAGATGAGCATCAGTGAGCACAGGAGAACGCCCGAGGAGTCGGTGAGGTGGTTGAGGTGATGGGAATGGAATGGGATGGCCCACATCGGGGTCCTCTGAGTTTTGGACTGAGCCAAGCTGAACTCACTGAAGAATTGTGCCTGGAATGGGAAAAATGTCGAGGCACTTAGTCTTAACTAAGCTTAACAAGCTCTGGACGTTTAGACTGAGACGCTTCCCCTGTGGGTGGCTTCCGTGTGACCTGTGCAGGCAAGAGGAGGGAGGAAGTCGATGTAGAGGGCTGAGGAGGGGCTTGGTCATGCATCGTAGCCAGATCTCCCAGTCCTAGTAGCGCTCCATAGCTCCTGGTCCTGCCTTTCAAGTCTACCGAAATGCCCTCCGTGAAGCTCTGGGGCTTCGCATTGATCTGGGGCACCTTTTCATCCAACGCCCAGACAGAGGCTCTCATGGCATCCACAGGCAGGTTGCTACCAGGACATGCGTTTCTTGAACCTGATATTCATCCTTACCAAACATCTCTGCATTCTTCTTATCCTGATCGTGGGGACTTCGTGGATCTCCAGACTTACTCCGGCAAGGGCTTTTCACATTACAGCTCTCTCCGTTCCTGATACTCGCCAGTCTGTCAGCCCCACAAGGTAAACTAGACCAAGAAACACACAAGTCTAAAACTATTTTGCAAAAACCTTCAGAGTCGGTCATGGGGATTGAATGTTTATTGCTCCAAGCTTTCGGGCTCAGCTGACCCATCGTCAGGGAACTTCTCTCTCTCCAAAACATCTGCACTGAGTTGCTCTACCCTTTAAATAGTTCCTAGGAGTAGATAAGCTGCTGATTGCCTTTGGGTAAAAAATACTTTTATTAAGATGGACCACTGTAACGGAGTCTTGCAGTCTGATTAGGTTTTGCTTTGCCCCCCTCCTTTCTTACACTCCTGTGAATTATGGGGATTTCTATCTGAGATGTTTACTCATTCTTTCTTGTTTTGGACTCAAGCCATGTTCAGCTCCTTGTTGCGCCATTAACGGATTTCTCCTCTCTCTGTCAAGGTCACCCTCTTCACTTTCTACCCATCCAATATCAGATGGAGTCCCATCACATCTGGAGAATAGCTGGTCCCCTACCTCCAATTTAGCCATTCTGCTAAGCATAACGAACCGCAGATGTTTTCTACAATGTACTCTTTTCCCTTTAAGACATCCAAATCTTCTTTTTCCCTTAGTCACACTGAATCGAGTCTTGCTTGAATGCTCAGCTCCAGATGATTAATTCTATGGCTCCCATCTGCCGATGGTCACTTGTTTAAGCCTACATATTATATGTAAGTGGCCTTGGCTGTGCAGAAAGGGTGAAATTACTGATAGAATTAGGACAGGATAGCATCAGGGGTAATGCAATACAACCTGGAGGAATGGTTTGGTTAGCTGCGCATGGCTGCTTTGGCATCAGGAACTAGCTTAAGAAGACTCCTTTTGCTGCATTTCACTGCACCCACCGAAGCACCAGCTCAGCCATCTTTTCAAAATAATTCTGCTTTTAGGCTTTCCTTCCCAAGATTGAATGAGTTCAGAAGTGGCACAGAAGAAGTTGCCAGGAGGCAAACACTCTTCCTTTCCTACTCTCTTAATCTCAGCAAATATCACCGGAAAGGCTCGGCTCACCATGACAGCAGCAAAGGAGAGACGGGCAGCCTTGACGGGCAGCTGCATTTGACTGTCACGGCCTGAGGTCGAAGGCCATGGGTGCCTGCGGGTGAGGGAGGTAAGTGCTCGCCTCTAAAAGTAGCCAGTAGTTTTCCCAAAAGGATAACTGGATACCTATGTCCATTGATGATGCTGAAGGCTGCAATAGGCTTAAGAATGGCTGGAGGGGGGTTGCAGACCATGTGCAGCAGCAAAGCCACCCAGAATCCTTGGAATCTTCAAGATGGAGACATTTATTATGGCTAAACTTCTAGGATGACAGGAGGGAGGCATCTAATGAAGGACAGGCCGTGAAAGTGCTTATTATCCTGTGTAAACAGTCTGCTTTCTTGTGCTTAGGGGTCTCTATTTGTCTTTATCTTTAAGGTGATAGAAAGCTCTTTGACTCAGGGATGTCCAACTTTGGTGACATCAACTCCCAGAATTCCTCAGCCAGCTATGCTATGCTATGTTGGCTGAGGAATTTTGGGAGTTGAAGTCCACCCATCTTAAAGTTGCCAAATATAGACACCCCTGCTCTATGTCATTGAGAACAGAGAACATCTCTGTAGGGTCATCTCATTGACCTCTCTTGTCCATTCACCAACTTGGTGCCCTCTTGACCTATCATTCTGAAGCTCCTACCAATCTATTCAGCTCATGCTTTATCCATGCTGGCTGGGGATGATGGAATGTTGCTCCCTTTTCAGCATCAGAATCCATCCCAACTCTTGGCAAGAGGCTTACAAGGAAATCCTCACCATCAAACTCCAGGCTCCATCTCGAAGGCCAAAAGAGCCCAATGAGACTAGGTTGGTGGGCTGGAGACCTCTTTGATTCAGGGCTTCTTTTCCCTGTCATGAAGAAGGAGGAAAGCTGAGTGTTTGTCTTGATCAGCCTCAGGCATAAAAAAACCCTCTAATTTAGATTGTGAGGGGGCACTAGCCAGCTAAAATTATACCCTTTATTGTCACCTCTAATTTCTCATTTCTAATTTCTTGGCAGTGGCCAATTTTTCCTAACCCAAGAAAATTTGCTAGCAACA
>JANHZU010002345.1:62601-83167 GCA_032468055.1 Acrochordus granulatus | reverse complement strand
TAGAGAAAAAGAAAGAACTCTCTCTGTGTGTGTACAAGTATGTACACACAGATGCACATATGTGCACACATGAATGGAGGGTGCATAGATATCCCAGGCTTCTTATGCAAATGACACCAGGTGAACCACCATCCTAGACAGAAGAGCAGAACCTCACTGGTTGCACCTCCCTCGTAGGGCACCTGCAGTCATCTTTAACTCCCAAAGGCAACCCGGGGTCATAAACCAAAGGCATCTGAGCATGCAATTTGTTCTGAATGTGGTCAGGAGGAGCTGGCTGTCAAGGCATAGGAAGGATGGCTCCTTGCCAAAGGGGGCCCTTGCTCCCCCCAATTAGCAAAGGAGCCCTGTCCTAGTTCTCTTTTTCATTCCATTTTCTCCTTCCCAAATCTTGCCTGGGGAAAAGTCAGCCGGAGCGCAAAGCATTTAAGAATGGCACAAGGGTGCTAGTTGAAAAGTTCACAGGGCTGTTAAAATAATCAAGTTAATGTTTCAATGTGCGCTAATTCCCACTTTGAGCAAACCCCTCCGAGAGCACCGTTTACATGGACCACCCCGTTACATTTTTAAGATTCAGCAATTCAGCTGCAATGGTTAATTTGGAAGATCTGCCGTCTTCAGCTCATCTTCTGGTCCATCTTGGTCTGTATCTTCTCATCCTGATACCTGCTGTTTTCAACCTGCTGCTAGAGGTGTTGGGACTACAACTCCCAGAAACCCAGGCAGACTGGTTCAGAATTCTGGGAGTTGAAATCCACCCATCTCAAAGTGGCTGAGCTTGAGAAGTCTTACTCCGAGGGATGACAGCTCCCTCCCAATTAATCCTCTCCTTTGAAAAGTGGTCCTCGGGGTCATATGGCAGTCTATCAGTTCAGGACTACCGAAGGCTAAACAAGAAGACAGTCCTGCAAATGTTAAGAACACAGACAACATAACAACAAAGCCACAGAAGACCATAGAAGAATAAAGAATGAAAATGGCACACAGGTAATCTTTGCACCTGTGAGCCTTGCACACATACACCCTCATCTCACCCCAGTTTAATTGGGAGGGTTTGTTCTCCCACAGGGCCTTGCGCCTTACATTCTCGCTGAGTTCAACAATGCAGCGAAAGAGGTTCTGTGTGTTTATAAAATCTCTGCCAGTTATAAACTGTTTATTTTTTTTAATCAACAAGCCGTTAGCGACAGCTTTGAATGACAGCTGCAATTTTTGCTCTCACCCAGTGTCATCACAACATTATTTGTTGTTAGGAATTCTGTTTGTGTAATGTGTATAAGAGAGAGACTGAATGTGTCTGTTTAATCTCCCTCTCACCAAAACATGCATGCAAATAAACACCAATTCATTTATAGAGAGACATTAACTTTAGGAGTCTGGCTAATGACTTAACACCGATTATCGCCCCCTACATAATATTCACTTAGACACACCACTTTGCGAGCCAAAGGCGGAAAACAAATGTCACACCCACTTCATTCCCCTCTAGACCTCATTGTCTTTCCACAATGCTTGGAGTCAGTTGAGGCAACGGGATGAAATTCACTCGATATTGGCTTGGCAGCCCACCCTCTGTCTTCACACGCGCGCACCTCTTTGTAGCGGTGTCTATCGGACAGGCGGCACCCGGTAAGGAATGCGACGGTGCCTTCTCAGCTCCTGCATCCCTGCAGTGTCCTTTGTGGCTGTGAACGGTCCACTTACGTCTTGGAGACCTCCAAGCTGCTTCTTCCTCAGATTGAGTGAACTCCCTTCTTTATGATCTTTGACATCCCTTTGGATACATCCCTCCGCCTGAATCCTCCTCCTGTTTCTCAGAGGAGCTGAGTTCAAGTCCTCTCATGCCAAGGTACAGTGCTCAGGATCAGAAGGAGCAAACCCTTCCTTGACCTGCTCTGCTGAGCTGCTGGGCACAACAGGCCAGAGAGCAGCCACTCTACTTCTCTGCTGTTAGGCTTCCCAGGGTATTTGCCAGTCCCCGGTCCTTATACAAGGCTAAACCAGGTGGACTCAGTTGAACCCCCTGCTCCAATGTCCTATGTCACAAAAGACAAAATTTCGCACCATCTTACATTAAAACCATGCTGGGGAGAGAAAAGAGAAACTTTCAGATTTGCAATTTATGCTTAAGAGATCTTCTTCTGTGAAACCTCTTGCAATTGGTGATAAGAAAGTAATGTTTGGAAATCCTTGTTTTCAGCGAAGTTATTTTTGAGTAGACATCACAAAAATGTAGCTCAGAGCAAATATTCTAGCATTTATCTACTGGTCCTATGGGTATGATCACTTCTGTGATTAAACACAAATATTTAATTAGCTTTGCAAGCGCAAAGAGTGTAAAGTAACGCATTAACAAGTGATACAACCTCCTCCATTGTTTCCCAAGGGAATATTGGCAGCCGCTTCATGGCCACAAGGAAGGATGATGCTTCCTGCCATGGAGGATGCTGCACCTGGAATCTGGACTGGAGGTGGGGTTGGGAAGAATTGGGAAGGTTTTTCTTTTTTCTGGGATTTATCATCAGCTGCACTGAATCCTTGAGGAAAAATCCATCCTTAAGATTGGCAGGTCCAGACTGTAAATTGGACAGGAAACAATGATGTTGATGAAATGCCACATGAGACAAGCTTCTCTGAATAATGTAAGCATGTTGGCCATGAGAAAAAAACATGGTGACAGTAACTTTAGGAGGCTCCAGCTTCACAACAAACCTTGCAACTCCAATAGAAGAGAATGCATGTACTCAGGGTTGAACTGTGGGGTCCTTGATGCCCTCTGTGCTTGGTTGTTTGCTTGCAGGTGTTTCATGACCCAACTAGATAACATCAGTGCGAGAAGGGAGTAGTGTTTGCTTATATACAGTGGCTTGCCCTGCCAGTTGGTGTGGTTACACACTCACTAGCTCTGATGATGTTCCCTGGTTGGATCATGAAACGTCTGCAAGCAAACAACCAAGCTCAGAGAGCACCAAGGACTCCACAATCCTTGCAACTCTTTGGAGTTTCCAAGGGCTACTCAGCCCACAAGAGACTCAAGGGCAGGAGTGGGGAGGAAAACCACACTACATCTGGACGGATTCGCATTCCTTGATTGAGGAGGGAATGACCACTGTGTAAAGAAGGTTTCATTCGGGGCAGAATCAGAATGTTGTTAGATGGAATTTGAGCTCTGCCAAAACCGGCAGCATTTAGAAGCCCTTCATTTTTAGAGGTGTAAATTCCACTTTCAGATTCAGCATACTTTCCAACTTGTGTAAGACCTACAGATCTCTTGGCTCGTGGAAAGCCAAAAAGAGACCTACTAGGCAGAATCTGGAGGAGCAAAGCTGGGGGGAACAGAAAGGGCTGAGCCATGCATCGATCAGCGAAAACAGGAGTGGTAGGCATGGAAGGAGGGCCTAGTGATGGAAGGCCGTCCGCCCTCGGTCTTCTTGGAACATCCTCCGGAGGGATTCAAGGAGTCAAGCCTATTCTGAAGCAGCCAGATCTTTTTCTCCTTGGTAAATTGTGATAATATGCAATGCAGGTAGTCCTTGACTTATGACCGTTCCTTTAACAACTGTTCGAAATTACGATGGTGCTGAAAAAAGTAACGTACAACTGGCCCTTGCACTTATGACTGGCACAGCGTCCTAATGGTCACATGATCAAAATGTGAGTGCTTGGCAACTGGCATGCATTTATCCTCCCATCTGAATTTTTAGATGCACTTACCCTACGCATACTTTTAGAAGCATCAGAGGATGTGTGCCTGGTAAGCTTTATATATTTCCTAGGTCTGCACTACAGTTCGAGAAAATTATGCAGAAACTATGTGGGGAAATCCTGCAGAAAACCTAATAAGGTTTATAGCATGAGAAAAGCTTTTGGTACAAGACATGCAGGCAAACCCCCACCTGTTAGGAGGAGTGCAAAAGTTAGAAGAGTGTTAGGAGTGTTTTCTATGATTTTTTTGCAAAAGTGAGGCTGGAAGTAAAGCTACAAAGGTGATATATAAAAATTAGTTGCGCTTTCCTTATGCTTGTAAGTACGTTAAGTCTTAAGAAATGAGTTCCTAAAATTCATTTGCTGCTTTTTATGGGTAGAAATTGGCATCATCTTTCACAGCCCTTTAATTGGACCGGAGCGACTTCCGGCTCAGCACCCCACGAGAACAGCCTTGTTCAAGCAAGGGGCTGCTCGCCCCCACGGCTTCGCTGCCTGAAGAGGCTAGTGACAATTGCATGGGCCTGCAAGCTTAACAAACTTCCATTCCTCATAAACACGAACTGCTTTAGCTGGAATCAAATTAACCGAACATTTGGAAGGGAAGGGTGACCGTTGCCAACACCTGCTCGTTTGCATTTTAATCCAAGTCCACATCGGCTTTAGTTACGGGCATCTGGACAACTCTGCTTCGGACCTCAGGTTCCACCCATGGAGATGCAAAACTCCTGAGAGATTGTTAGGAGGGGCCACAATTGCCCCACAGCACTCATTTCACAAGACAGTGTTCCACCTCCAGAGGGTCTACAAACTTTCAAAATGTCTAAAGTATCTTGAGGTAAGAAGCCATGTGGGTAAGAAAGAACATATCAAGAGAGAAACGTGCGTGGCCCTTGTGTGGCTACACCCCTCTCAGCCAGTGGAGGAAAGTGCAGTGGGCTGTGGAAAAGCAACCGAGCGACAGGAACAGAAAAAACTCAGGACCAGAAAGCCTTTTTCTGGGTGGAGGACCAGCCCGGCGGACTTGGGGGACGGCTCGCTCCCAAGAGCAGCCGACAGAGGGCAGCCCCTCCCTACGTTTGACTTGGAGGAGATCTCCCTGGGTCTTCTGGAGGCCAAGGACACCCTTCCCTTGATGGTCTCTGGTTTTGTTCTGTCCCCTGCTGAGACAGCACGTTGGGCTAGACACCTACTGATGAGAACGTTCTGACCATACGACGTCTTGATTTCCGTTTATGACGTCTTGTGTTATTTCTGTCGCTGAAGAAAACCATTGCTTTGGATGAAGCCGCTTTCCAGAGAAAGTCCTCAGGATTTGCTCCCGGTTCTTTCCTTTGGCAGGACAAAGTCCTTCGTCATCTGGTCTGCCAGGTGGCACGAGGCCCATCAAGCCCTCTGCTCTGCTCTTTCTCTTTAACAATCCTCTGCTCTTTCTCTTTAACAATCCTCATTCAAAGTTGTGGGTTTTAGACATTTTTTCAGAGGAGCGTTTTGAAGCATTCTTGAGGCTCTTTATGAGTCCCAGGGAAATCTTTCAGCCACCTTGACTGAATGAGTGACTTGCTCTGGACAAGCCTTATTTCCTTTTTTGCAGAGAATGCCCCAAAGTGTCTATATACTCCCAACTTGGGAGGAGGTGGCCAAGTGGAAGTCACTTTGGGGTATTCTCCAAAGTGAGGGTTGGGAATTGGGAGGACAACTTTATTAAAAGCAGCAGCTTTCACAGCCTCCACTTCTTGCCTTGCCTTTTAATAAAACTGGACAGCTGGGAAAGGTGCTGTCAGATTCCTCCTGGGCTGTCCCAGAGTAACATACCTCTTCCTATGAGGTCCAAACAAAGGAGAAATTCTGCAGCAGTTTCTCAGGACTGGACTCCCTCTTAGTAGGGACAAAAGCACTGCAGCTGAAAAGCCTTCTGGGGTCTTCCTCAGGAGAGGATGGAAGGGTGAGAGGCTCAGAAGGCTACAGACCCTCCTGGAGTGAGGGCTGGGCAAGAATAGCCCCCCTTGCATCAACTCCACACTAAGTAAAGGCAAGGATGCTGTATTCCCTCTGTGCGAGCACCTCCAATATCCTCTTCTCCTTTGAACTTCTAAAACCAACCACCTTCCATCCAGCTGAATGCAGATTGCTTGAGGGGGAAAACGCAAAGTTTCATCTGCCTGGCAGAACCCCAAAATAAGTGCTGATGATGCTACACGTTGGCTCTAGGAACCAAAACCGTTTCCCAGATCGGACAAAACTTTCCGCCTTTGGGAACAAGTCCCAGCCTGTGTCGGTCCAGGAATCTGTGCAGCCAAAGCTCGCTCTGGGTCTTTGGGGAGCTCAGGAGAGGAGCCAACCCAGCATCTGATCCTTAGCTGGAGGTTTATTAGGGCCAGAATGGCGTTACATGAGGCAGCCTCCTGTACACACCAAGGGAGGGCAGTAAGAATTCATGCTGGGCCTGCACAGACCTAAGTGCTTCCTGAGGGCTGTGCCATTATTCCAGGGGGATGGAATATTAGTGAGATTGCCTATTTGGAAGGAACGTTTAGACCCTGCGGATGCAGGTGGCTGCTTAGCTTTCACTTAAATGCCCACCACCTCCCAGTGTTAAATGCTCACGTTAGCATTTGAATCACTTCCTTGAAAATTAAAGGTGGAAGGGTAAATGTTTGTGAATGCTTTTCTGCAAAGCTATTTGTTTTCCTGCAAAGTGATTGCTGCGGCTGCCTCTTCCCACAAAAGAAGACCACGGAGATTCAGTCTTGCAGAGGGGAGAGAAAGAAAAGTATCCCAATGAGGAAGTTCAAGTGAATAAATAGAAACTTGCATTTTATTGATTTAAGGCAACAATATATCAATGTTAAGAGACAAGGAAAAAAACACATTGCAGTATAAAAAGACCTCCCTGGGATAAAAGCACCCCAATAGCCACAGGGTGGGTTACCAGGGTGAAGGCTTTATTTCGTGGGCCACTGGTCACCGCCTCTTCCTTCCATCCAACTTTGGGACCTGCTGAAGAAATTCAGAAATCTCCAGCTAATCCAAGAAACACTGAAAGGCAGGAGGAGATCGAAGTGTCACCAGCCATCTGCCCTAGAGAAGAGAGTGGGTGCATCGGGCAGGGGTCTGGCAGGGAGCAGCTGGCCCATCGGACCAGCCCCAGACACAGCACCCGGTGCTGGAGCTGCTGCACGGGGTGATAAAATGGACCGAGTCTCTCAGACTTGCAGCTCTTGGAAGAAAACACACACAGGGCACCTCCAGGGCCCCGGATGGGTGCAGGCTGCAGGGGAATGTACATGTTAGGAAGGATGAGACGAAAGAGGGGGAAGGAAGGGCTCCTGCTCGGGAAGACAAAGAAAAGGCTGCTGAAATGGACAAGCCAAAGTTCTCCATGAAACCAACGCCTGGACAGATTTGTTTATCAGCTGGCCAGCCAGCTCTCTGCACTAACTAACCAAGAACAGCCCCGACTACCAGCCCAGCATGGCGTGCCGGATACAGGTTTGGCTTCTGAGGAATCTCCGTTTCTCTCTCTCTCTTTTTAAAGCCACATTTCTAGCCCTTGTGGAGCATCTAGAGCTATGCTTGAATCCAAACGAGAAATGTTTGCCCCAAATCTGGATGGCTCCAGCTGTTTGGAGGGAGAGAGGCTTTCCAAAATTTCCCTCCCTAACAGCAGAACAAAAATAAATTACATCTCAAATAAAATGCAAGGAATAAATTATGCAAACAAAATGCCAGGTGCAGCATCTCTCTCTCTTCCATGCACAGTCACACATGTGCACGTATCCAGAGTGTTGTGCAATGATCCTAGTCCCACAGAAGTAGATCTCCCTGAATTATGATAGGCTTCACATCCAATGAAGCGTGCAAAGAATCCCAGTCTTAGATGGCTCTAAAGAATCTCACAGGATCAGGGAAGTGTGTTCTTCATCACAACCACCCTGCCGCGGAGGACATTCCTTCTGTTCCAGGGGAGATTTGGGGTTTTATGTTTGGGGAGTGGAGCATTATGCTGGCTCTTTATCGAAAGGGCCTGGCAGGGCAGGGGCTCCAGCCTGCCACTCCAAGGAGTGGCCCTGGGCTAGAAGGCTGGCCTGGGCTGCCCCTCCCTCCAAGGCCTGGCCTGCCTTAGCAGCACTGGCCTTGCAGCAATGCCAAAGTTTCCGAGGGGTGGCTCTTTGGCAGACGGTCCAAATCCTTGGATCAATTTCATGTGTTCCTTTGCCCCCCCTCGATTTTGCTTGGGGTGGGGTCCTCCAAGAAGGCCAACATCCAACCTGGCCTCCCTCTTTATTCCAGTTTGCGGATATAGCCATCCACGGTGGGGATCTCGACATCCTCCTTCTTGACTGGATCTGTCATATCCTTGTACCTTTCTCCACGGTGACACTCCAGGTACGGACCCCAGTTGGGTTGGGGCTTGCAACAGGCAACAATGCGCTGAAAGGAGAAGGAGGAGCTTCAGTTATCAAGGTGGTTTTCCTCCTGGGGGTTTTGCTGGTCTTTCTGCTAGTTTTCAGGGGGAGTTGCCCTCCCTCCACCTCGCCTCCTTACCCAGTAGCAGCACTCACCTGGCATAAATTGCCTTTCGCCTTGATGATCTTGTAAATGGCCACCACCGGGATCCAAATAAGGCAGAAAATGATCATGCACCAACCAATGGCAGTTCCCCAACCTGGGTATGTTGTCTTGCCATACTTGGGGGTCTCAAAAGTGATCAGGGACCAAATCAAGATGGCCTATTTTAGACAAAGAAAAGAGAGAGGAATGAGAGGTGGAGTGTGCAGCTCTGAACAAAGCACGCTTCTCTTCCAGATGCATTGGACTCCAGTCAGCATCATCCTCAACCACCATTTCTTACACAAGGTACTTTGCTTCTGGTAAAAAAAATGGTAAAAAAAAGCCTATAGGAACCACAATCTGCCAACTTTGCTTTTGAACTTCTGTCCACTTGGTTGTGGAAGGAGCAGATAACCTAGTTTATCAGAGTCTTAACCCATATCCTGCTGAAATTCGGATCTTAACTGCTTCCTCTCTTTCGCCTCTCCCTCCTGGATGGGAAAGCAAGTGGATAGTTTTTCCTCCTCCAAACTTGGCCAGCAGTTATCTGCGTCATCTGCTGAAGCTCACATAGTTCAGGATTCTGGTTTACAAAGAGTAAACATCCCCAGCAAAGGGTCCCTGATGCTTTGTCCTTGATCAAAGTTTGCCGAGCATCGAAGACAAAACCTTCTGTGGACTTTGGAGGGGATTAGCCAGGATCCAAGAGAGACGTTAATTCTATCTTTGAGGAGAGCCACCAAGGAACTTCACAGAAGCCTTGATAAGAATGGGCAGAGATGATTCTCTCCTTCCTGGTGCACGAGGCCTCTGTTCCTTCAGTCTTGCCAACCTTGGTTTCCTTCCAAGTCTGCTGGTCACGGCTGGTTTTGTTTTGCTTAGAAAGTTATTGGCCCTCACAGAATAATGTCCTTCGAAGGAACAGGAGCTGCTGTTTTTTGCAGGTATGCCATTTTATACAAATAAGAGGCCTTCCAACTGCCAAACCAAGGCTTCCCCGCTAAAAGCAACAGAAATCTGTGGGCTACTTACGAGCAAGAGGCAAGGTGTGATGAAAAACCAGCAGACTCTCCACCACAGCCAGAAGAGGAAGCTTTTCTTCCCAATCATCATCTCAATGTCTTCAATGAACCGGTTTCCTCCTGCACAGAGCAGCCGCATAGGCGGCGGAGTTAGTGCTGCACCTTGGCAACAGGGCATCTTTCCAGAGCGCGGGCTTAACTCAGTTTCCCTGATGCCTGGCCAGAAATGAGTTGTGTCTCTGATATTGGGGCACGGGCTCAAAAATTACCCTACGCGGGACATTTGCTTCAGACGATCTTTCAGACGTTGGATTTCTCCCAATCTGCTAAACTTCAACCGCCAAATCTATAGGACACCGCACTGGAAAAGCTTGGAACTGAATCTCAGGAAGGAAAATGATGCTTGTTGCCTGGTTTAAACCTGGGATGTTCCCCCTTTTATTTTTTAACAGCAGAGCAGTTGCTCTACCAGGTGTCACCTACATGGATGAGCGAACCTAGGCTGAAGCATTTCAGAAACTTTGCCTTTGATGTTAAACATGAGGTGTGCCCCGTTCACCCAAACGGTGCTAAAAGCCCAACGGCCCTTGCGTTTTGGAGGGATGGGGATGTTGGAGGAAATCCCAGCAAATATTTACCATAAATCCAGCAAATCCCCACCAGTTCCAGGACAGCTGCAAAGAGGATGCCCCAGCCTGCGCAGAAATGGTCCACCAGGTTGACCCAGTAGATTCCTGCCTGTGGGCGCAGAGGAGAAAGAGCTACGCGTCGCCCCTTGTCCCCGGTAGGAGATTCCCCGGCTCCCCCGTAGGCTTCTGACACCCCAGCCTCGGGGAGCGTGGGAGGCAGCCCCCCGGGAAAGGCCGGCCTGAGCGCCAGCCGTACCTGTGTCACACAGATGAGCCCCAGCAGGAACAGCAGCAGGCACAAGCCCGTCGTCACCGCCACTCTCATCTTCTTCATGACTGCAGGGTAGATGTCCTGGATGGTGGTCGTGATGGTTTCTGCAGGAGGGAGGGGAGCACAGTGAGTGTCCGCAGCGGGAGGGGAGAAGGGAAGGGAGGCGCGCTGCCCGCCAGGCTGCGCAAGGGCCGCGTCGCCCTGCCTCTGTCCGCGTCCGGACAGCTGCGGGTTCGGAAAGCGTTTCAACCACGTTTTCAGCTTGCTTTCCCATCTTTCCCTTCCCTGGCATGTCACTGAGGCTGGATCCTGCAGAACGAGGCGGCCTTTCTTGCTGATGGTGCAAAGGCTCCTGAATGAGTCCTCGAGTTATGACTGCTGCTTTGCTTGAAATTATGACTGACCCGAAATTACAACCCAAATTCGAAATTCCACAGTCATGTGACCGAATTTTGGGCACTTGGCAAGACACCCACAGTTATGGCCATTTGCAGTGTCCCAGTGACACATAGCTGCGGGTTATGATGGTTTTCCAAGACCCGGCAGTTGTGGTTTTCAGCAAAACTGCACCCGTAATGAACCACTGGTTCACTCAACGACCATGGCATTCACTTAACAATCCCAATGATTTGTTTAATGACTGCTGCAGAAGCGATCGTAAAATCGAGCCTGTGATATGACTGACCCACTTTATGACTGTTGCAACATATAATGGGCAGGCCCCATTACAGTCGTATGCCGAGGACTCTCTGTATTCCTTTAAATATAACCAGATCCACAAATGAAACGGCTCAGAAGTCCTAATGAAGCAGGCTGGCGGGATACGTGATGCTCCGCCAGCAGAGCAAATAATCCAGACCTGCTGGAGGTGAGCAGAAGGAGCCAAACCAAAGTCGGTTCTGTTCTCCCCTTTTCACGGCTGTCGCGAGGTTACAAGAGCGTCTCCTCCTAAGCACCGGAACCTTTGCCCTCGGCATGTATCTGAGGGCCCTCCCGGGGGTTGCCCCTGCTTTGTTTGGCCACGCACAGTGACTCCAGGCCGATCCCCGTCTTCACGCCCGGTTCAGTCCTGGATTCCCCCGCAGGACCTTCGCCTTTTGACCAAGACCATCGCGTCATCCTCGCGAGCTGGGTCCCCTTTCTCTTAACTGCTACTCACCTATGGTGGCAAACTGGGAATCGAGACCCAGAAGGAGAAGCATGAAGAAAAACAAGAAGGACCACAGAGGAGCCACCGGGAGCTGGGAGAGGGCTTCGGGGTAGGCCACAAAGGCCAAGTCAAATCCTGCCAGGGAGCAAATCAAAGGTACAGTCAGGAGGCGCCTCTCCCAGCGACGTGGGGGCCAAGCACGGGGATCTTTGCAAGCAGCCAGCAGCCCCGAGAAGCCAGTTTCAGCAGCTTTCTGCGATGGCGGAGGGTGTCCTGAAGGTATCTTTGGGTCCAGGTCTCACACTCCAGCCAGTTTAGCAGAAGTGGGAGGTGAGCAGCGGGCAGCCTGGCGCCCAACCCGGACGGAAGCAGCTGGGCGGAGAACATCACATCTGGCACAATGATCTAAGTATTACATCAAACCTGAAGAGTGCAAAAGTCACCCTGGGTCGCCTCTGAGTCCAGCTTCCAGTTTCCCCTCGTGACCCAAAATTCACAAGCAGAGTGTGGTAATCAGCCCCGAGTTTGCTGTCAGGTTTGATGCAATCAGATGCATTGACTTCCGAACACAGTTTCAGTTGCAACTTGAAGGCTCAAAACTAAATAGAAGCTTTCAGATTTCTCTGGAAAAGTCTGGACTCCATTTGGGAATTTGGAAAACATCTTTCTCTTGTTTACACAGAGTCCAAAACGGAGCATGGCAGCTTTTCAAAAACTCCTCCGAAAATCTGAATCAGTCAGATTTTCGATCAATCAGTTTGAAATTCAGATAAAACCTAGCCTGGCTTCCGCTTTACTTTGCTCTCTCACCTGATCACTGACACTCCGAAGGGACCCTTTTCTAGACCCCAGCAAGACCACCTTGGTCTTCAGAGGCATCTTCAGAGAAGGTCACGGAGCAGGAGGAAACTGGCGAAAGCAAAACTGTGGCATTGCAACGCAAGCTTTGCCCCGCTTGTGCACCACGGTGCTCAGCGCATCTAAGAAAGGGGCAGGACTTGCCTTGCGATCCCCAGCGCCGCTTTCGCCCCGAGGATCCTGCAGAAGCGCCACTTTGGACGGCCTCCCGCTTTGAGCCTCAGGGAGAGAGAAGGCGCCTCTTCGCTCTGGTGGGTGAATCCCACTCCTCGCCGACTCCACCACGTTCACTCCGTAGCAGTTTAGGCCAAAAGCTGCCACAGATTCAGTGGCCCGGTGGGTCAAGCTCACCTGATTCTACAACCTCAGAGACCTTCTTGTCTGCCATGAAGGCCATGTGTCCCAAGATGGAGAAGATTGCAAAGCCGGCAAAGATGCTGGTGAGGCAGTTGGTCATGCAGACGAAAATGGCATCAGCGTAGCAATTATTGCGGAATTTGTTGTAGGAGGAGAGGGCAACCAACCCCCCCCAGGCGACAGAGAGCGAGAAAAAAATCTGTGTTGCTGCATCTTTCCACACCTTGAGAAAGAAGAGGAGGAAATATGGGAGGCAGCTTTTGCAATCCTGTCTACTTAACACGGACGCGAGTTCCATGAGCAACGGATCCTTATTTCTGTGAGTAGTAGTGTGTGGGGACAGAGCGTTTTCCTAGTTGGCCGTAACATTTAACCTACACCGTGAAGGTGTTAACTCTTACGGGAAGGCACCCAGCTGGCAGGCCACACAGACTTCCGTGGGGCTTTCTTGGCCAAAGCATGCAAGTTGTCTTCCATTACCTTGTTTTGTTTTGTTGTTCAGTTTCCCAATCTAATTTTCCGTACACGGACTTGCTTTTGCCTCCCATCCAGGTCCTGTATTGTTCCAGCCCAAACCTGCCTAGCTTGTCTGAGATTAACTCAGTGCTGCTTCCTGGCAAGCCAGCTTTGTTTTTCTGAAATTACAGCCTACGATGAGGTCGAAGGACCGTCTTTTCGTCACGCCTCTTGCAGGAGTTAGCGCACACATGAGTTCGCCAGCGTCCAATCCAGCTGCGCTCAGCCTGCCCTCCATGGGCTGGGCCGGGCCATACCCACCTCTGCCTCAGCAAGTTTGGAGAAATTGGACTGGGTCCCGATGTAGTACTCGATGCCCTCGCGGGCCCCCTCCAAGGTGGCTCCTCGCACCAGCAGGATAATCAGGACCACGTAAGGGAAGATGGCTGTGAAGTAGACCACCTGCAGGGCGAAAGGAGAACGATGCAGAAGCAGGCCGGCCAGGAGCTTTGGGAAAGACCGGCGGAGCTGCTCTTTTGTTTTTTAAGCAGGAACATTCGCGAGGTACAGCTGGGGCATCGGATCTTCGCGTCTGCTGCGGCATCTCTCGAGGTGTCTTCTCCCACGACTCTTTTCCGCCAAATCAGCCTTTCCGACCAGGCCCTCCTGACAGGTACCTGTCTGCGGGTGTGTGGGTGTGCGTGAAAATCTGCAAGATGCCAAGTCGGGCTTCAATTGCAACGAAGGCCATGCCAACTTGCAGACTATAACGTGCCCTCGGGGGACACCCTACCCACTGTTTGACCCTTTCTTACCAAGGGTCTACAGGGCGCCACCTGAGATATTTCCAAACGGGACAGGGAACCTGCCTCTAAGCTGTCCCTGCCACACAGACATCCCAAGCATGAGTTTCTGTTTTGTGTTGTGACTGTGACAACACCAGCATGTGCCATCCATGTCTCACTCTCGCTCTCCAGACACTCCTAGAGATAATATTCTGCGGAAAACAACAGTACGTCCTTTTTGTGAGCTTGGGATCTCCTCCAGAACAGATCCTTTGATCGAGTGACCATTAAATTGCTCATAGGCACTCAGAGCAATTTTTAATGGCTCTCAAATTATTTGCAGGGAGGACTTGAAAGTCCCTTCAAATTACCCTAGACTTGACAACTTCCAGGCTCTCCCCTCAGTGGGCCCGCCCAACTGCACCTCCAAAATGGCCAGAATAGGAAGGGAGTTGGCGCCTCTCCTGGCATTTGGGCAAACCTGTTGTGCTCTTGGAATGTCATGCAACCAATTATTTGTTCTCAAACCAGAGCCTTACTTGCCCTACCACAGCTATGTGCCTCCAGCCACCCTCCACTTTAGCTTGTGGGCACTCTCAGTTCTCCTGGTACATGTTTTCCGAGGAACTTCTTCACCCCAAGGTTGAGGTTGAGGGAAGGAGCCTTACAGACCCACATATTCCAACATTGCTAGTGGTGAAATTAGACTTCTACAGCACAGCCAACAACCAGATATCCAAGGACCACATGGCTCCCTTGCAATTACCTTCCCAGAAGACTTGATTCCTTTGAACAAGGAAACTGCCACAATCAGCCAGGAAAGGAGGAGGCAAAGTGCTAGATACCACACAATCACCCCAGTGTCGTCTAAGTTCTCTGACCGCTGGAGGACCTTTTTGCTGCCGGAGGAAAAGGAGAGAAGGCTGAGCAAAGGGGTGCAGCCTTGACCAGGATGGGCAAAACTCAGCTAACTCTATTGTTGACCGAGAATAGGCTTGGGGTATGGTGGAGCCAAGGAGAAACGCTGGAGGAGTGATGGCACTCCAGATATTGTCAAACTGCAGTCCCCAACATTCCTCAACCCTGGTCCTGTTGGTTGGGATTCTTGGGAGCTGTGACTTTCCATGCTGGCCTAACCATGATCGATGTTCAGGTTTAGTTCCAAGGACACTTGCCCTTAGTACAAGTTCTAGTTTCACACTGGGTTGTAATCCTGCTTGGCCTGACTGAATCTTTCCCACATGGCCTCCTGGGCTTTGTAGGTTTAATTACAGGATCCCTTCTGCTGCCTTTACAGTGGCTGTGAGGCAGGCCATGTTTCTGGAGGCAGAGAAGCCTCTCTCTAGCTTGCACACCTTTGCAGTGTCTCATACAATCTCTCTGTTTTAGGGCTTGATGTCATTCAGCCATCACCAGAGAAATATACAACAGCCCACACGAGTCATGGTGCAACCAACACCTCTGCAAATAGCATTGTGTTTCCTGTGTTGTTGCATGAAACATTCATTCTGGGGAAGATGGTGCAGATGCTAAATCCTGGGCTCGACACTTCCAGAAAAGTCAAGATGGGTCCCTGAGCTGAATTCAGCAATGCTCACTCCCTCGGCAAAAGCTCTCTCTTCCCCACCTATTTGGGGCAGATAATTAATAATAGCTTCTTTCTTTTCCTCCAGCTCTACCTGAATTTTACTGCAACCACAGTGTTCTCGTGAGGAACCTTAGTGAGGCTCTCAAACCGCAGTGTGTGGTCCTTGGAAGGAAAGCTCCTGAGGGGACTTGGTTCTGACTACCCAGATACAGAAGAGCCCAACGGTAAAGTGGGAGCAAAGATCCTCCTTCCAAAATTGTTGTTCTTAGAAAACATTTTAGTCATTTTCTAACTGACTACTCAGTTCCATCTATGGTAGAATGTACTGAAGTGGACAACCTCGAGACAGATTGATTGAACTCCCAGCATCCACCAACTGGCCCAGAAGAAAACACCTCTGGAAATTGGCATGGTTGGGAAAGACTACTCTACAGCAACAGGTAGAGGCTCTCCAGGTTTGCTTGCTTGTTTATCTACCATATTTATATAGCCACCCATCTCACCGAAGGCAAGGTGACTCTGGGCAGTGCACAACCATAGGAAACAAGGTTTCAGGGACATCTTCCACAGCCTCCCCTGGACATGTGGGGATCTCCAGCAAGCAAAGCTAGTTTTTGTCAGTGGCTGGAGCCCTTCGAATGGACATGCAAGCTTGCATGGCAAGTTGTTGGTGAAAGGGATCCAGGTTAACCCAATTAGGACTCACTTCCAATACTGCTCACTGGGAACCTGGGTATTCGCATACACCTGGGTGTTGTTGATGCAGGTGAGGTTTTGACGAAGGACATATGTGTAGTTCAACTGGGTACTGATGTTATTCAGTGTAACATTGCAAAATGACACTGAAAGAAGGAGAAGAGGCAGTTACAAGGTATAGAGAAATGGCTTTCCAACAGGGGTTATCATGTTTAGCAGTTCTGCTTCGGTTTAATATATTTGCTAGCAATGTTCAGGTTTATAAGTTCTCAGCACAAACCTCCTGCTTCAGGGTTTACTTTTTTCTGCTCCCCCCCACATGTTACTGTGATGAACTGGTGAAACCTGCTACTACCCTCTCCCCAGCTCAAAAAAGCAAAGAAATCTGAAAACCAGATTGGACCAACTCTTCCCAAGACTTGTTCTTCTACAACAAAGCTGTTCCTGGATCCTTGGATAATAAAGCAAATTTGGGGTGATGATAGATCCAAGAATATTAAGACTCCCTTTGTGTGGTGTTTTGCCACTTGACATGGGCTTGTTAGTCAAACACCAAACAAAAGGAATGAAAACTGCTTTTAGGTGATATATTAGAAGCAGACTTGGCGACATCAAGGTAGAAAAGATGAAAATTAATACAAGGAACTAAAACAGGCACAAAATATTCATTTCCCTGTTTAGCTCTTTGAGGATCACTAGTTAGTGATGACTAAGAGTGCTCATATCCATAGCCCCCCTCATTTGCATGTCCCCACCCAGCACTACCTCTTGCTCACGTGGGAATTGGCCATGTGCCTTTATGGCTTTATAAAGAAAGGAAAGGAAAGGAAAGGAAAGGAAAAAGGAAGGAAAGGAAAGGAAAGGAAAGGAAAAAGGAAAGGAAAAAGGAAGGAAAGGAAAGGAACCCTAATCTGATCTCCCAGGGCACTGCACTGGGCACTCTGCATCTAAACACGTCTTTGCGCATAGGCTTACTGATTGGCGTCTTGCTGCATGCTTTATCTGCCCAGTTCGGGTCGCATGTGGCCCACGGGAGGACCCGCTGGAAGGAGGCAAACAAGTAGTAGAGGCTGTAGGCAATGATGACATTGTAATAGATGGTCACAAAGGTAGAGATGATCACCATGGTGATTCCCACTCCTGTCCAGGAAAAGAAAAAAGGCCAGACCGTCAGAAGACTTGCCTCTGAGATTGTGCACCAGCTCCAAAGAACCTCTCGAAACTGCCGATCTGCTGCTATTGTAGGAAAGCATTTTTAAGAGTAAAATGGGCCCTCTGGTGAGCTTGAACAACTGCAAGCTCTGATGAATGCAAAAAGGTGGGTCTGCTTTGTTTGTTTTTCCCAATGGATAACATAATTGCAAGCAGCACGTGTTTCAGCCAAAATAAATGTCTTGTCATGAATGTCAATATTAGACTTTTTCAGAATTACTTCCTTACAGTCACAGTCAACCTGATAAGACAATCCTGTGTGTTATCTTCAAGGAGGAAAATACAGTTGGGTTCAGACTGCATGCACTCTTAAGAAGTTTGCAAACAGGCTTTCCTTGTTTCCCCTGAGATTCATAACAAAGTCCAGAAAGCAGCGTGGGATGGACTGTACAATTGTACCAAGTCAAAATCGGCAAAAAGGGAATAAAGATAAGCATCAGTTCAGAAAGAACCTGCAGAACATCCCTGGTTATAACAAAATCACCCTGTCCTGTTCCCATGCCTTGTAAAATCCATGCTTTGGACACCATGCACCGATTTGGTTTGGCCTTTGGGAGCAACTCTGATCTTCAGGTGGACCAACACCATTCTTCTCTCTGCCTGCCTAAGACATTTTCCAACTTTTGAAAACGTCTCTTCCTTTACACGCAAAACTGCAGACAAAGTTAACTCTGCCTTTGTTGAAATGCAAGAGGGAAACTGAGGCTCAAGTTAAAAGTGTGAGGGCAGAGTGAGAGGAATTTGCTTGCACTGTTGGGAGGAATAAATATTAAAGACGGTGAAGTTGGAAGTAGAGCTATGGTGGGCCCATGTTTCAGCCACAGCACCCTAACCAAACTGACCTTGAAGAAGAGGGAGGATTCTCCAAATTGAAATGGGTCCCAAGCTGGCAAACTGCCCCAGGGAGCACTCCATGAAGAACAGAGGCAGGCCAGCCAAGGCCAACATGATGGTATAGGGAATCAAAAAGGCTCCTGTAAAAGAATGGCATCGGGGTGAGAATTCAGCATGCCAACGTTCACAAAGGATCAAATTAGCACATCGGCAGGTGCATACTTGTCCAACGACCACAAACCAACATCCCTCTCCAGGACACCAGCTGGAGGAAGGAAGACACAGGTATATAACTGTAATGGGCAGAGATCCCCCAACAGCCAAACATTTAGGGAAACCAGCATTTGGGACCTGGCCAATGACTTGGCACCTGCCTAGAGATTCAGAGAAGTGGCTGGGCTGAGTCAATCCAGGATGGGCTTTCTTTACCCTGAAAAACAACTGACCTTGATCTGCATGCCAGGAAGGTGGTGGATTTCCACCTCAAGGACAGTTTGCTGCTTCCTTCACCCATGATGCATGATACAATGAATAGGATGAAGCTGGCTTTCCTTGGAAGAAAAGGGGTGAGTGTGGCCTGTGACTCATACAAGCCATGCCTTGTTACCAAGGGATTATATTCCTCTGGGTGTGTATATTATTGTGCACAGGAATATTTATATTATGGTTGCTCCTATTGTTATCTTCTATTTTCCAAATTAAAAAGGACACACAGAAGTCAAGGAACATGAGGAAAAAAGTGAAGGCAGCCATAAAACCTTCCAGGAAAACCCAATGTCCATAAGCCCCTAACTCTCTGTTTAAATGCCAATGGAAGGCAGGTGTGTGTGGGGGGAATCTAGCTCTTGATAGGAAGGGTCACTAGGTTGAAGTCACTCTGAAAAAGGCACAGCAACTTGTGAAGTCAGAACTTCAGCCTTTTGCCAACAGTCACTAAGCCTTCTGCTCCACACTGCTGCTGCCTTGGGACATTTGGAGATCCAGAAATTGCTGATGCAGTTTCCAGACAACTGAGGGTGCCAGAATAACCCGTGGATACTAATAGAAGAGAATATTTGTAGCTCAGGATTGAACTGAAGGGTCCTTGGTTCTCTCTGAGCATTTTTTGCCCAGATGTTTCATTACCCAATTGGGTAACATCAGCAGTGCTAGTGAGTGAGAAACCACACCAACACTGTCAGGGCAAGCAACTTTATATAAAACAGGGAGCAAACCCCACACTCACTAACACTGATGAGGTTATCTAGTTGGCTAATGAAATGTCTGTGAAAAAGCAACCAAGCTCAGACAGCACCAAGGACCTCTCAACTCACTGATGTTATACATCTTGGGATGCACTCAGTCCATACATTCATCTCTGACCCAACAGTCAGAAAAAGGGGAGGTGGGAGATAGAGTGGGGATGTCTGAAAGAATGGCTGTAGGGCACTGTGTAGAACGTGGGAAATCCTCAAACCTGGTGATCCCCTAAACCTCCCATTTCCAAGCCTACTAAGACTTCCGTGATCTAAGGCAGGGGTTGGCTGGAGTTCTCCAGACCTTCTCCACTGCTAATCAGGGATTAGGCAGAGGGATTTCTATCAAAGAGCAGGAAAATGCCTACAAAGATCTATCAGACGAGCCTTGCAGAGAAGCCCATAATGTTAATAGGCCACAACGGTTATTGCTGTCTGTCTGTCTGTCGAGTCTGAGATCTATGGGATGGATCAGAGGTAAGTAAGGAGTGAAAGAAGAAGCCCTCCTCGCCAGCCAGGTGATCAGTCACACTGGGTCACACTCGGCTGCGTGTGTTGGGTGGATCAGTCCTCACCTCCTCCATTCTGGTAGGTCAGGTATGGAAACCGCCACACGTTGCCCAGGCCCACCGCATAGCCAACCATCGACAGGAGGTAGTCCGTTTTGCTTGACCAGTTGCCCCGTTCGGTGTTCTCATCATGCTTGTCGGCAATTTTCTCAGTGGACAAAGTGAATTCCTTGGGGAAGGAGAAGAGCAAAAAGTCAGTCAGTCTGTCAGTCCGTGGCTCTTCCCTTCGCCAAGGATGCGCTCGCTCGCCTTGCAACGCGACCGGCCCCCCCAAGCCCCCAGCCCGGTCCCGCCGGCGTCGCCCCGACGGAGCCCGGCCGTCTCTGGCTTTGGATCCGTCTCTGCCGCGAGGGATTCCCAGTCAGGACGGACAGCTAGGAGAGGACGGTCCCCGCTCCTCGGGGCGTCCTGTGGCCGGATCCCCCCTGCTTCCTCCTCCTCCTCGCCTGCTCACCTTCTGGCCGCAGCACAGACAGCTGGGCATCCGGAACCAGCCCATCGTGCTCGTTTTTCGGCCGTAGCCGCCCGGTGGGAGTCTTTATAGTGCCGTCGGGGCCGGCCGGGCCGGCCCCTTCCTCCGCCTCCTTCCCCGGGAGAGACACCGGCAGGTGAAGCCCAGGGGGCGTGGAGCGGAGGGGCGCGGCG
>JANHZU010002345.1:24489-44972 GCA_032468055.1 Acrochordus granulatus | reverse complement strand
GGCTGGCTGGGGAATTCTGGGAATTGAAGTCCACCCATCCTAAATTTGCAGAGGTGGAGAAACTCTGCATTAGAGGCAGTTGGGCTTTTTTAGTCTAATGCTATGAATACATTCCACGTGACGAAATACATTAATTGGAAGAAGGATTGATTCCTGTACCTTAACAGAGTTATGGAAGTCGGAAAGCTTCTAAAATCAAAAAGGAAAAAGCCACAGAAGAGAAAGAGAAAGAAAATCCGGACAGCATGGGAGGGAAGAGAATTAAGAACGTTAGATGGACAATCATCTGGGCTGAGAGAAGGCTATACTCGACCTTGTGACACTTCCACAACGAGTTAACAGACCAAGGTTTTCACATCTCAGCCCCTGATAGATCAACACCTTGGGGGGCTGTTTACCACCAATCCCCATTTTAGCAACAAGTTACTGTTGGGTGGAACAATGGGTCACTTTCATCAGAGGAAGATGGCATGGTTGGACATCTCCCCAGTTCCAGCTGACAGAAGAACAGACAGTAGTATGTCCTCCTGTCCAGCCCCAGGTACATCAACAGCCTCCATAGCAGATATACAGACATCTCAGATGTACAGCCCCTTGTTCCAGACCCTTTGTCTTGGGATATTCTGGATAGCAAGCAGAGTAGCCACATCTTAACTAGGCAGAGGACCCCTCAAGAAGATGTGGGCCCGCCCTCCTGTTGGGAAGTCTTGATCATGGTCCCAGATACCCAGAAGAGGGATGAGGGAAAGTAACATTTGTTCCACTTGGGCCCCCAGTGGAGACATTGGCTATTGTTACCCAATAACAATCACTTAAATTAGACCATGGCAACTATGTCCAGCCCAAGCTCCAACTCCAGAACGCCCCTCCCCAAAGTGAAACCCTGCTTGGGCATACTCGCACCTAGGCCCTCAATACCTTTATCTCAGAGCTGAAGTTGTTGATCTTGTGCCACCCAGCCTTCTCCAGGTGGAAATTGGCCCACCGCAGGAGAAGTTCTTCTGGGGACAACTTCATCAGGTCCTCCAAAGTCTCTCCATCACACAACAAGGCAGCCAAAGCTGGAAAGGGAAGCAACCGAAAGAAATCTTACTACGGTCCCCCAATTCATGGTTCCACCTGATTAATGTATTTCATTTATCTCTTCATTAGATGTAAACTTTCATTTTCCCTAGGAAGTCATGGAGGCTTCCATTGAGAAGTCTCTTCATTTGATCCCCACAACTGCAACCCTGGGAACAGACTGAGCTGTCCAGAGTCACTCCATGGGTCTACAGGGCTAAGGATGGATTTGGTTATGAGTCACCCCAGTTCTGCCCACTCCTTTAACCGCGCACCGTGTTGTCTCTCAAACCCTTCAGAGAAACCAATTTAACACTCAGTGGATTTTTAGAATACTTTTTAAACGGCCTCTGCTAAATCTTAATCCTTAGATTCGAACTAACTTTGTTTACAAAGGAAGCAAACTCAAGGCTTTGCGCATTAAGTCCTTGGGAGATGTTTTTCCCTTTTGAGCATGTTGGATTATGAAAACAAAATAAAGACAAATAAGGGTTTTGATTCATGACAAGCATAAGCCAATTTATTAGATGTGGCCGAGGGAAACTGCATCTGCTTTAAGAGGAAGGGAGCAAACTTTTCCTGCTAATAACTTGACTTTTGAAAACATCCTATTATACCTTCATTTCTGAACTAATCAGTTTAGGAAATAGTTCGGCTTAACGGACAGTTAGTCATCTCTTCAGACCAGGGCTTTTCAGACTTGGGAACTTTAATGTGTGTGGACCTTAATCCCAAGTTTGCAAAGCCCGGGTCCGGACAGTCTGTTGGCATAGCTGTTCCCAGTTTCCAGCAAAAGCATCCACTGGGGAAGCTGGATTCGCTTCACAATTGCGTGACTCGCTTGTGTAGGAACCTCGGTAAAAAGAGTTGCAAAATTGGGTCCGGTTGCGTGATGACTTAAGACTGCATTGACTGCACTGTTGCACGGAGCTTAGGTAAATCGGTATTACGCCCAACTCTCTTCCCATCTTGTTACATTTTTATCCCATCCTTCGAGTCTTCCAGTCGGAGGCTGCTCCAACCATGCTCCCCCCCGTTCAGCGCCCTCCATGACAGACAGTGGAAACTGGCCCCGTGACACAGCCATCGGCACAAACGGTCTCCCGGCGGAGTTCATCCCGGTCGGACTGGGGCTCTCTTACCTTCATTTTTGCTGAGTTCAATGTCTGCAAAGAGGCCAATCTTGATAATCTGCCAGAGGAGACCGAGGACCAGATGGGGCTTTCCTTCCCTTAAATCCTCCGCTCCAATGTTGACCACGTGGCACCCAATGGCAGAAGCAGAGTTCAGTGCCAAGTTCAGGTTTTCCTGCAAACGAAGGAGACTTTTAATAGGAGGCTCTGCAGCACCCGACTCCTCCGGGAAGCAGGTTCCGATCAGCTCCTGGCGATGCCTACAGAGGCCCTGAATCTGTCCCCTTCCCCCTCCATGAGCGGCATCAAACAGAAGCTTTGCTGAGCCATAATATTTAACATTTCCTGCCTTGCAAACCTTGAACAGAACGATAGCAAGTTGGAAGCAACAGAGAAACGTGCAGCTTTCTCACCCTGCCTGAGCCAGATAAGGCTTGAGAGGCTGGTAACTGAGCAAGAAAGGAAGAGGGGAGAGAAAATAAAAATATGGAAGAGACAAAGAAAAAGGGAGGAGGAATTAGCAAAAGGAGAAAAAGACGGAGGGGAAGGGCAAGACAGGAGAAGGAGAAGGAGAAGAGAAAAGGGGATCTGATGGAAGCGGCCTGAGACGGCTGCTCCGCTGAAGCCGCCCACTCTTCCGCCGGGAGAGGGTCTGCTTTCGATGTCCAGGACTAGAGCCCTTTTCGATGAGGGAAAGCGAGCACGCCCACCCTCCCTCGCAGCGCACCCTTGCGCAAGGAACCGATCCAGCATTATTGAAGCCGCGGGGAGGGACGGGCCTGGGAAGCAATGGACCCCCACCTGAATTATGAACGGGGTGAGCTTCTTCTTGTTGATGGCTCGTTCGTCAATGGTGTCAGGGACGGAGAGGTTGATCATTTTACTGCAGGGAGGCAAGAGGAAAGTGAGCACCCAGCCAGCAGTCGTTGTGCTGAGAGAGCCCCGAGGACGGCTTCAGCTTCATGAGCGGTTCCCCTTCACGCCTCCCACCGTGGGCATCGTCCCAGAGCAGGAGACTCACCACAAGACAATCCCGTCCCCAACGGCTTTGAACAGGTCATCCGTGTTGGGGTTCATGGGAATGACGTGTCTGCAGTCCAGGTCATTTTCCAAAGCTTTGTTGATCCAGTTCACAAAGGCGTATTTCTCCTCCTCTAAAGTAGAGAGAGGCTCTGAGATTAACACTCAGGTGGCACTTGTAGAAAACCCACCAAGCTGCAGCACAAAGCCCCCCAGTGAGGCCCTTGGCGCTCTGAGTTTGGTTGTTTTCCTGCAGACTTTCCACTATCAAACTAGGCAACATCATCAGTGCTAGACGGAAGGGAGTTTGTTCTTTTTTTATATGCTCTTTTTAAAAACTATTACAATCCCCGAGCCTGGGATGGGGGACCCCAGTTCACCGAGCTGAGAGAGTAGATATAACCCACAATGCCAGTCCCCCCCTTGATGTTGGAGGGGTGGGGTTGCACTGCAACGCCGTGTCCACCGACTTGCCCTTTTTTTGCATTCTCTTCCCTTGAGGACACCTCAGTTAATGCTGCATTAATTACAGGTAGTCCTCAACTTACCACCACAATTGGGACTCGAACTTTAGTTGCAATCAATGCAAGTCATCACGCAACCGGACCCAATTTTGCAACTATTTTTACTGTGGTTCTTACACAAGTGGGTCACACAATTGTTAAGCGAATCCAGCTTCCCCAATGGTTTCTTTTGCTGGAAACTGGGGAAAAAAAGGTTGCAAATAGTGAGCATGTGGCTGCGGGATGCTGCAACCAGTCACAAATGCGAGCTGATTCCAAGCACCCAAATTGAGATCACGTGACTGTGGGTGTGGTGCGATGATCCTAACATTGAGGACAGGTGGTAAGTCACTTTTTCCAACGCTGTCGTAACTTTGAACTGCTGATTCAAAAAATGGTTGTAAACTGAGGACTGCCTGTATTAGAAAAGTCTTGACACAGACTTTCTCCCTGCTTGAACGGCACACCTAGCAGATACTAGGGCCTCTCAGGAAGGTGGAGGAGGCTTAACCGCTGGGGCTTGGGCAACGAAAGGCGCTGGGAGGCGTTGCCCTCGGAAGGTGTGAGGGTGGCCGTGAGAACTTCGGGGCAGGTGCAGAGGTGCAGAAAGGGGCCCGGCCCAGCCCGGCAGAAGCACCTGAGTAGGAGTGCTGGGTGCCTTCGCTGGAGAGCTCCGAAGTGCCCCCAATGGCACAGATGCCCTCCTTCCGATTGATGGCTTTCCGGAAGGTCTTTGCCACATCGCTGCTCTTCACTTCTTGGAAGATCTGCAAGCAGAAATGTGCATCGTCACTCGCAGGCCCCGAGGGGCGTGTGGAAGCCTCTGGAGAGGGGCAGGGCAAGCCCCAAGAGGGCTTCTGCGCTGCTGCAAGGGTGCCAAGTCTAACCAGCCAGGATGCGACCGGGAAGAATGTCTGGGAGCAGCCAGGGGAAGCTGGGCAGCAGGAGAGTCCCACCCCCACCCCGGGGGCGCCTCCGAGGTCCCTCCAGCTTCTACTCTTTGAGGAAGCCCAGCCCTGGCGGCACCTCTAAGAAGGCCCCGCATTAACCCACACCATCAAAATCTTAATTCGGAGGACCCCGATGGCTGGCTCTGTGTGGTCTGCTCTTCTCCCTGCGACATGGTTTTATTGCTTTGCACATTTGACCGATTTGTGCCCTGCCCAGAAAATGGCTGCGATGCTGCAAAATAATAGGATGCACAAGTACGTGGATTAAAGGCTGAAGGAGCACAGGCTGGATGCCCTCACAGGGGAAGGTGGCGATGCTCAGAGTTTTGGGGACCAGAGAGCTAACTCAGAACGGCTGCAGCCTTACATAAACGAACTCTTCAAAGCTGATCCTTCCGTCCTTGTTCTTGTCGCCCTCAATCATGAGCTTCTGGATGATCTCTCGGACTTTGTACCCTGGCAGTGGGAAGTTGGCTTCCTTGAAGAGTTCGTGCAGCTCATAATCACAGATGAATCCGTTGCTGTTGAGATCTGTTAGGTGGGAGACAAAGGAAGATGGGAGAATTGGAACAGGAGCCGTGCAGGGCCCGACCTCAAGACCCCCGCAAGGTCAGCCTCAAAGTCACTGGGGGCCGGTTGCCGCTGTCTACCCTACCACGAGGACAAGTTCCAGTTTACTCCTTTATGTGAATGTATTAGCCAACGCCAGTGGACTCTGGGCAGCCTACAAAAGAGGCAAATCCATGGAAAGAGGTAAGTATCAACCAAGCAGAGATAAAAGAAAACAGGGCTAGACAAGCAACCCGGCTGGGGAGTTCTGGGAGTTGCAGAGGCTGAAAAACGCTGTGCTAGAAATGCGAACTTTTCCGATGTGTAGGATCTGCACCAGGCCCGCCAAACAGGGATGACTTTGGCCTCAGCCGGGATGAGATTCTCTGCCCAGCCTGTGGGAAAACACACCCTGCATCACATGCGCTGCAGGACAAGACTATCTCTGCTGAGCCCAGCCACGGTACGAGCCGGGCCACCCCTCTCTCTCCTGCCCACCAGCACCACGCGAGGGAGGATTCAAGCCGGGGTCTTTCCAAGAGCATTGCCAAAGCCAGTCCCCTGCAGCAGGTGAATGGCCGGCAGGGGCTTTGTGCACACAGCTTCTCCTCAAGTCACCTGCAACTAGCAGGCTCACCAGGGCCTGGAGACGCTGGGAAGTTCTGCGGAATAATTGGCAAGGCTGATTCATTCAGGGTTCTGTGACTATTTCAGGATGAACACCCAGACAAAAAGAGGTACTTTTTTGCACAGCAAGGAAATGCAGCAGTCATTTTTTTAATACGTAAAGACTATTTTGAGACAGAAGTGGGAGGGGTACAATATCCACTCCTTGGCTGTCAGAATGAGAGCAACAGCCCCGGAAGATGTGAGAGGAAGAACTGCATGATTCTTTCCCTTGCAAGACGGCCTGCAAAACGAACGGGGCCAACCCCGCCCGAAGAGCAGAGTCTTGGGGAGAGGAAGGCGACTGCCCAAGGCAGCCCGGATCAGAATCAGAGGGGGAGAGCGTCAGGACGTCTTTACCCAAGTCAGAAGTCAAATGCAAGAAACGTTAATGACCGCAAAAGGCCGTGCTCTGGGGGAGGCGGGTCCAGCCTTGGCCACTTTAAGGTGTGTGCACTTCAACTCCCAGAGCTGGCTGGGGACTTGTGGGAGTTGAAGTCAGTGGCCAAGGCTGGGCACCCCCGTTTCGGGAACCGGTCCAATCTAAATGCATCACGCCTGAAGCTGGCAAGCACAGAACCACTTACCAACTTTGGAGAAAGCCTCCCTGAGTTCTTCGAGCTCATCTTTGGATATCTGGGTAACGCTGGCCATTTTTGTGCATTAAACCAACACCTAAAAACAGAGCAGAGGGAGAGGAATGGAGGGAGAGAGAGAGAGAGAGATCAATAAGCTAGGAACAGGAGCTCCTATCCAGTAAGATTCATGCACTCTCAGAAGTAACACGACACACAAGAAGTCCGGCTGTTTAATTTGACCAGGCTTGTGTTCGTACACGGCTAAAGAGTTGCACCTCCCACCTGGCATGGAGAAATCCGCACAAGCCCCTGAGTTTTTAGGAAGGTTCTACCTTACAGTGCTGTAAACCCGCTCACAAAATGTTCTGATTTTTTTAAAGTTAACCAAAGGAGGCACCAGAGGTTTTGCTACAGTAACACCTGAAATTCGTTGATGCTTTCTGGGATCTGCTCATCACGAGGGCACCTTCTTTGTTAAACCTGCGGATGCTCCAAAAGAGCCGCTGCTTCAGCTGTCTCGCATCGGCTGAAGAGATCCACCCCTAATGCGGTCCTCTTCTCACACTGGTTCATCCGTCCTGGCGTTCAGTCACCCGGGATGGACAGTCGTAAGCCAACACATCGGGTTCCCGAGGGCCGAGCAAACACTCGGCGCTGCCCGCCAGCCGTAGTGCCGCGTGCATGCATCCCTTTCTATCCCACGCTCCCATAAGGAGGAGGGAGCTCCTGAGCACGCAGAGCTGAAAGGGGCCGGACTGAGGACCGAAACTGACCCGAGGCCAGGCAGGGGGTTCCAGGGACTTAGCAGGGAGGTCTTTAGGAGGTTTTCCTCCCCCTTGGAAGCAGTCACTATCCAGGATTAAAGCCAGCCCCCCTGTTGGCCAAGCAAGTGATTCCTCCTGGGTCCAGGCCAGCCCACCTGGCTAAGCAACCTGGCAAAAAGCTGGGCAAAACTCACAACAGCAGGAAAGACGGGAAGGGATGTCACTGGACTTTCCTGGCTAGGGAAAAGCGTGCTTGAAGACGGTGGCGAACGCCAAGCACCATCGTGTGGTGAAAGACAGCCTGCCAGCAGGTTGTTAGCGGAGGCCGGGGGCATCTCCTCCCTGTTTGCAGCGCAGTCACACATGCACACATCCCCCCGCACGCTTCCCGGCTGCAAACCGCCCAGCGCAGTGGAAATGTTTGCAACCCGGAGAATCACTGACTCCACCATTAGGCTGGCTCTTCCTGCTCTGCCGATTTCAGAAGTCGCTTCGTAGCGAGGTGCCCGGCATCTAAATTTAATTGATAAATAACCAGTAAATCTTTCAGGAGCCAAGTGTCCCCCTTCTTCAGCCTCATCCCTAAACTGAAGCTCTACATGACGGCCAAAGAGCTGGAAGGCCCCCCTCGGTGACCCGTTCACAGTTGGATTCGGAAACGCAGGGAAATAACCCCAGAAAGGGTGATCAGGCAGTAGCTCCTCTTTGCCCAGCCAGTCCACCATCCTCTCGGCAGATCGGCTCTTCTTCTTCCTGACCCGTCGAGAGGGGAACGCAACAAAGCAGCAGCAGGATCCAAGGAATATGTGGAAGTTCTTGGAGGAAAGAACGAGGGCCGCCAGAAATGGAGGACAACCAAACCACAGACACATATTTTGGGAAAGCTCAGGTCAGTGAACAGACAGATGATGCAAAGGCAATTTGCCTTCTCAAGAAAGGCAGAAGGGCATCCGTTTTCTTTGTGGCCCTAAAGAAGGGGGAATGGGTGGTCCTCGATGTATGACCACAATTGGGATCAGAATTTCCACTGCAAAGCAAGGCAATTGCTAAATCACTGCAGTCATTCAGTGTGAATCACACAGTCATTAACTGAATCCAGCTTCCCCCATTGATTTTGCTTGTTGGAAGCTGGCTAAGAAGGTTGCAAATGGCAATCACTGGACCCCAGTACACTGCAACCATCATAAATACACGTCGGGTGCCAACTGCCCAAATTCTGATCACGTGACTGTGGGATGCTGCAGTGGTTGTAAGTGTGGATACCAGTTGCAGGTCACTTCGAACAGTTGTTGAATTAATGGTTTTAAGTCGAGAACTACCTGAAATTCCCTCCCTTCCTTGGGGCAGAAAGGCTGATTCACCTCTCACCTGGAGCAAGTATGTTTTTTCCCCCTGCGGGGTAGGGAAATCTCCTCTCCTTACGCAGATTTCCCTCTGGGTAAACAAGCAGGGACGGGGTGGATGTTGACGGGTGAACCACCCCCTGCCTTCCTGCAGCAGCCCTGTTAGAGCCCGGAGGGATGAGCTGTTCCCTGGCTGGCGAAAGCCCCTCTAGCCAACGATGCCCCTCGTGCCTGCTTATAGCCCAGGCGGGAGCACTGCGCAACACTCCATGGCCCACACACTACACGGAGGTATCTGGTTTTAAAACGCGCCCCGGCAGGGTTAGCCCTAGACTCAATTTTGGGGAAACAGCAATTGCAAAAATGCAGGCCAAAAATCTAAATCGTGTATTTCTGACAAAACAGTTACGCATTTACGCCGAGGAGACCATCTTTCCCTCATTAGTTAAGTGTTGCTTTTACTAGTAGGAGTAACCAGGGAACGCCCAGCCGGGAGGACAATCCGGAAGGAGTAAGCAGCCTCAATGACATCAGCCTGACTCAGGCCGGACCCACCAACAGCCATGCCAGGACCTGCAGGAGAACAGCCAGGACGAGGTCACAAGGCCTTCCTTGGCCAACAGGTGTGCAAGAGCAGATATTTATTGCTTTGTGTGTCCATCGGATTTTCATGGCCCCGACCTTGCAAAGCGGCTCTATTGGACTATCCACTTTCACCTCCTGAAGGGCTGCAATTTTTCACCCTGGGGTTTGGGGTTTTATATTCAAGGTACAAATAGGGGGCCAGAAATTGCCCATCCTATGCTCTGCTCTTCTTTGGGAGATTTTCCAGACTTCGGGTCTGGAAGGCTTTCTGGGGGAGCATGACCTTTTATTGTAGGTCACATACCAGTGTTAATATTTCTGGGCCCCAGAATAATGTCAGTTTAGAGGGTAAGGAAATGTTGCTCGTTAGAGGAGGTCTCCCGTAATTCCACACTGGAAAGGAGCAGACACCTATCTGATTTTTCCAGCATGCAGCCAGGCCCTATGCAGAAGAAGGGGATCCTTGGGTGATATAGAACTGAAGGGACCTTAGAGAGCATCAGGTCCAGGTTTCCCATCCGTGCTTTGCTGGCTGGGGAGTTCTGGGAGCTGAAGTCCACACATCATAAAGTTGCCAAGGTTGGGAAACCCTGATCTACTCCAACTGTCTGTCCAAGGCAAGAAGCCACAACTGCAGCACCTAGACATAGGGCCGCCCGTATGTAAGTGTTGGTTCCCAGACTGATAAAGATCCAAGCAACAGTTATGGAAACCAGCTGCAAGCTTCCTCACTATCAGCTGAGGGAGACACCTCCCCTCTGGGGCACCACAAGACTGTGAGGAAAAAAACCTTAGAGAGGCTCCACTCTAAGAGGGACAGGATATATCATGTATCAGCACGCCACTGAAAACAATTGAGTTGCCGGAATCCTTGCACACAATTCCAACCATTTCCACAGATCTTGCTAATTTGAATTTATTTTCTCCAGAAAAGCACTTTTCCAAGTGATTCTCACACAGTATAATGATGAATCAAAATATTTTGCAATAGGAGGTAGTGATGGGGCTTCACTCTAAATGAAGGTGAAGCATCATTAGTTTTCCCATGCTAAGGCATGCGTTTCAGTCCTGGTGAGCACCAGTCAGTTCGTATTTTAAATATGCAACAGTCAAAATGGATTTGGAGGGGGTGGGAGACACACACATATGTTGCCACATACAAAGGTCCTCTAGAAATGATCCACCTGCCCTTGACTAATGCACCAATGTTCTCCTTTAGCTTGGAGATTTGGGCAAACTTGGAGAGAAATGCACTAGAGCCTTCTAAGATAAGCTCCAGTGAGGGAGGGGTGGCCCCAGCCCCTCCCCAATTCCAGGTTGGGAAGGAAACACTTGCTACTCTTAGCACACCGGGCAGGAAGATCTGTGTATGTGGGTGGATGTGTCACCATCAATATACTTTATGACAAAGTCCTCAGCAGCTGGAAATGCAAAGTAAATTTGCTTTGTGTGGGGAAGGTCCCTTGCTAGCATGACAAAAAACTCTTCTGTAATAGAAGTCTCGAATTTTTCAAAGACGTTACCCCTTCATTTTATGGCAGTTTATACGCTCTGCAGCCCACAGCTGCAGTTTGCTCCGCTTCCTGGTTAATCTACTGCAGACCAGCCCTGTGAAATAAGCATGTCCTACAACCCAGTCTGGAATCACCTGGGGAGATTAGCCGCTTGCTCTTTCCAACTCTTCTGCCACCGCCCAGATAACACACGGCCAACAAAGCAGGGGAACCGCGTCACAAGAGTTCTCACAGCCCGTGGATCCTGAAGTGCCTTTACCCCGAAGAAAGTTTAACTTTTTCACATTCCTACCTGGAGAAGTTGCCAGTGGCTTTTAGACCACCCTTCTTTTTTAAATTTTATGCTATTTAGTTTGCCTCCTCCCAAGGAGAAAAATGCTCTTGAAAAATAGCCCGCCCTCCAGCAAAGGTCATTCAGCTGCCAGAAGTCAGGCAGAAGCAGCCACAATCACGAGAAAACTCAAATATTGCTGATTATAGAAAGCACATTCTGAAGGAGGATGGATGGTGTGTGTGTGTGTGTGAGAGAGAGAGAGAGAGAGAGAGAGAGTGAGTGGAGAATTTCCTGCATGCTGGCAGACATTCCTCAGAAGAAAAGGAAACTTCCTCCCACCCTCTGGCAGTCTTTGCACAAGGCTGCATTTCTGGCCTCCCTTGCAGTCTTTCTCCTCTGGCCAAGGGTCACTGGCAGGGAAGGCTTGGCTCCCCCCACCCCATAAGGATGCCTGCACTGGTTGGACATCACGTTACCAGTTTCAGAACAAGAGACGAAAGAAGCCGCTTTCTGTTTGGCATTACATCGTGACCCACACACTGAATTCCTCCTGAAAATAACGACACACCTCTGTCTACAAGACACAAACCATCCGTCCTGCTAGCACAATGTCAGCTTGGTAAATTAGGCAAGCCAGGCACCCGGCCACCTCCAGATCAGGATTCCCAGGGCTCCTCTGGGATATTTCAAAGTTCAGGCCTCTCTGGATCTCTCTGATCCCGCCGGATTCACAGCAAGGCAGCCTTCCAGCAGCTTGCTCCATCTGCTGGGGGGCTCAAAAGAAAAGCACCTCCCATCCAAGATCTCCACTCGCTGTGCCACATTAAGGTTCCCGGCAAACGGGTCACCTTCTCAGCCCTTTCAATGGGAAGCAAATCAGAACCGGTGCTCTCGGCCCAGCGAACCCCAAAAGTCCCCCCAAACAGAAGGAAGCAGCTCTGCTGAACACACAGAAGAGAGAAAAGTCCAAAAAGACCTTTTTTCTCATTCAGCGCTCATTTCCCCCATCCAGCAGGCTGGCAGGAAACCCGAGACGGGAGGCAGACAGAAGGAAAGCGAGGCACGAAGAGAGGAAGGTTGACACAGCGCGTCTCCCTCGTCCCGCTTTCTGCATTGAGGCACAACCGAGCCACCTCAGGCCCGGGCGGCCCGGCCCCCTTACCTCGCCTGGCCGGACCCCAGACGGAGCAGGCTCTTCTGAAGCCCGGCCCGGCCCGGCCCGGCCGCAACAGATGGGACCTTCTCCCACGCCCCGCACTTTAAATCTGGAAGCCCAGCGTTCTTCACAGCCGCAATGCGAGGCAAGCAAGTCAAAACATTTCCTGCCAGCAAATGAGGGGGTGCGGAGAAGAAGCTGCCGCCGTCGGCCCTCTTGGGCTGGAATCGAGCATTACACAGCGAAACTTGAACCTTTGCGCGCGCTCGCGCACCCCCCACCCCCGCCGAGCGCCCTCTCCTTGCGTGCTGCAGTCGAGTCGTAGATCCAGCCTGCCGGGAGCAGGGTCAGCCTTCCCGAAGCTGGCGTTGCTGGTGCATCAGATAATTACAACGACAAGACGAGAAAAATCGGGACACTTGTGAACTGCAGGCGTCTCCCCCCCCACACACACCGTTTGTGCACGGCTTCAGATGCAAAAGGGGCCCTTTTCCCACCCACCAGGGAGCATTTCTTTTTTTGCCCCAGACAGGAAAGGGGCTCCGTCCTCCCAACTCAACAGCCTGTGGATGGAGCCCCAATATTTCCCACTACTTAAGAACTCTTGAACAATTCTTTGCTTAGGGCTTCCCTGGCCAGAAAAGTGAGTCACCCTCACACGTCCCTTCCTAGCCATGACCCAGAAATCCAAGTGCTACTTTTTCAAAAAGTGGACTCTTGCCAAGGTGCCTCAAGAGGAAAAGAGATATGGGTGAAGACCAGGGCTGGGAGCCAAGCATTACACAGACTGCAGCCGAGGAGAATATCTGGGCTCCCCTTCTTCCCATCTCCAAAAGCCACTCGTGGGTTGAGGGGCTCAGAGCAACACCAGGCTCCCAGCAATGGGCCAGGCATTGGAAATGGAAAACCTTTTCCATTAAGGGCCTTTCTCCATTTGCCATCCCCTCTCTGATTTACATTTCCTAATCCCCATCAAGCGAGTGGGTGACTTGTCAGCAGGAGCCTCTCCTGGTTGCAGAAGGCTGTCCAGAGCATCTGTTTGGTAATTTAGGGCAGCAGGTAGAGTTTTTTTTCAATTGTTTCCCAGCACTTTTCTGTTATTTTACAGCCATGAAAAGCCATGTTTAAAGGCTTTCCCTGGGTCTCAAAAGGCAAATAAGAGACCTAGGACAGTTTGTACAAAATATTCATACATTTACCTCCTGAATGATCATTTTTTGAAAACATTATATGGATTTATTCAACAGTTCTTTAAATTTGGAAATGCTTAGTTTTTGTTACATTTCTGAATCTGAAAGCTTGTGGAAAGCCCCTCTTCTTCTGTCTGAGAGTTTAGTTGTTGGGGTGAAAACAAAATGGAGCAAAAGAAACCTACAAACAAATATAATGAAGCCTGGGGGAAGGCCTAAAAATCAGTGGAAAATTAATAATAAAATGTTCTCTGCGTGCTGCGAATCTCCCTTAGGGAGCAAGTCTCTGCAAGCAATTGCCAGCCAGCCCTGCCATGCGGGCACAGGGAAAGGACTGCCATCTTTCTCTCCCCCTACCAACAAGGTCTGATTATTCTGCTCCCCTTTTGGAGGGTTGTATTGACTCCATCTCTCTCCCCCAGAAAAGATCCCATGGCAGACTTGTCTGGTTGGGAGACCCTTGGGACAGCGAGTCCGCCCAGGCCACCTGATGCTCCTGAGGACACATCTGGCAGCAGCTGGCACCTCCCTCTTGTGCACCTGAAAGAGCCAGCTCAATTCCTTTGGGTGAAGGCTGCTGAGGACATTTGCTGCTGAGAGCCCCAGGGAATCTCGTCCCTTGCAGAGGCAGCCACGCTGCTCACCTGTGCTCCAGGCAAGCGGAAAAAGCCAGCGTCCTTGGAGGAAGACAAGTGAAGGGTGAACAGCTGGCCACATCTGCCTTCTTCCAGCCAGAGGCACTCAACCTTTGATGGCCACCAAAGAAATGCCTGCCACAGAGGCACAGAGGGGGCAAAATACCAGCCAGTCTCCCCCAGTCGAATGACTCCAATGATACAAAAGTGGCCTGACACAGCCTTCTTCTAAGATTTTTCTCATCTTCTCCATGTGTCCTACTATCTGGGATTTCCTTTCAAATAGTCATCAGGGCTGACCCTGTTTTGCTTTGGGAAATGAGCCAAGATCAGCATTGCCTGCTCCTCACAGGGCGGGATGAAATAACTTGGTGGGACCTCCATCCTTTCTAAAGGGAAAATGTTGCTTTTTGCCCTTCCAAATTCCAGGAGCAACAGCGAAAGCATCGACTGACTAAAAAGGAAGGGTTTGCCCTTCCATGCAAGACCAGGCATGTCCACATTGCTCTAATTTCTGATCTTTGCAGATGAGCAGTCAACAACAACTGGAGCAAAACACACCACAAGATCATGCAAGTGCTACAGACTGAAGATCACCCACTGCAGGGTCCTGGGAATTGGTGTAGATGTTATAAAGCCCAAACAATTACTATTAGATTTTGAACTTGGGAAAAATGGAAGACTGTGGGATCATTCCCTTCTGCTCTCTGATGCAAGGAAGATAGGATTCTGAATCAGAACAATGAGGAGAATTTGGTCAATTTCTCTCATATTCTGCTGATGTCAGAAGATATCATTGCTACTCTTAGTACTGCTACTTCTACTAGTAGTACTAGCACTTCCCCTTCCTTCTTCAATCACATCCCTGCTGAGTGTGGTTTGGCCTTGAAAAAGCTGATCTTGGTGGTGTGACATTTTTAAATATGCAGATAATCCACGGTTTTGAATTCTAGAGGCATCCAATAGTTGATGCCTTCAGTAGAGGCATTCAAGCAAAATCGGACAAGTGTTTTTGATCAGGATGTAGGCAGAAAAACTGGGGAGACCAGGTCTTTTGGGGGGAAATGATTCTTCATTGAAACTTGGCAGGGCTTGCTGAAGGCCTCGTTTCTGTGACACTGAAATCAGGAGCAAGTGATTTTTGCTTGACATGGTATGATCAGCTGCTCAGCTCCACCCCTGAAGACATCCTGCAAAGGCAGAGGCTGAAAAACTGAGACTGAGGAGCAGCTATGGGGGACCATCACCTGTGACAAAGGTGGAGAAGATCCATACATGAGCCAGCTCAGCCTCTGCACAAGGAATTCCTGCAAAAATGGTAGGATGGGGAACAGCATTGGGATTCCTAAAGATGTGCCAGTTTGACCGACTTTCGCATCACCTCCAAGCCACGCCCTGGATCAGGAGAACCAGGAGAGGACGAGTCTTGCCGACACTCCCATGTCACCACCTAAACATGTTTCAACAAGTTTGGCCTCCCAGTCAGGGAACAAAGCTGTTTGCTTTCCTGCACTCTATTCTCTCAAGAGTTCTGAGAAAGACGGTGTGGGGAGGACACACTGCTCTTCTCGGAAAGGGTGACACTGCAGTTTTGCTCCAAGGAGGCTGTGTATTTTTCACCTCCTCTTGAACTCTGCAGGAAGAGCAGAATGATGGAAGTTTCTTGCCCTAGCTGGAAACACTGCAGATTTTGGCCAGGGACAGAAGGTGTCCTATTTCCTCTTCTAAACCCTGCAGGGAGCAAAAGAGGCCTGACTTGTAAGATGTCTCGAACCTCCTGGATAGCAAAGATGGATAGGAGTGCAGAGTGGAACCTCCAGAAAAAAATAAGAAGAGGGGCAGAAACTGTGAGTTGGTAGACAGACTAAAGGAAGCAAAAAGCTTGAAAATAAGTCATCTACAAGGACTAAAAGTACCTAACTCTACAACCACCACCACCACCCCACCAAAATAAATGGATTTTTTCCTAGGCATCAGGAAGTCACAAGGGAAAGAACCGAGCATGGACCAGCCCACAACGTCTCTTTGTTAGGACATCCCCAGAATAATTGAGAGCCCAAGCCTGCCGGCAGTCAGGCAGTGATCACATACGGTTTTTAAGCATCTAAGACTGAGATGAGTCTTGAAAGAAGCTTTGACTTCATGGGGTGGAGTCCAAGGAGAGTAAATGTTGCTAAGGAAGGAGGGGCCATACCCTGTTTTGGCGCAACTGAGTGCATTTCATTTAAAAATGGTATTGAGCTTATGGTTGGGCTTCCACGTGAAATGCATGCAATTCCCACCTTTAAGGGACAGGAGTGGTCTCTCCCCACAGCATGGCTGGAGCTGAAGAGCCACAGTGCTGAAGCTCCTCCATTTGCAACCTCCGTTATGCCCAGGGTTGGAGCCGCACTCTACCCTTGAATGATCTGGCAGATCCTCTCTCTGTATCCCCATAACTGCATTGCCTTCTCCTTCCATCCATGAGACCGAAGCATCGGGAGATCAGCCTCCATGCCTTCTCCAACATGGTCCTGGCCCAGAGCTGCTTCTCATCTTCGTAGCTATTTTTCTTGCCCAGCCTTTTGAGGCAGAGCAGCCATGCCAGTGAGTCAGAGCTAAATTTAAACCTGCCTCTCGCTTTGTGGGGCTTGGCAGCATCAGGAAATGAATGGGTCAAAGCTGCTTATTACAGGCTTCAGGCAAGACATTGGTCTCCATTGTGCTCAGGTGATGTTTTCAGCCCTGCAATTCTGAAATGCTCAGTATCGGTAAAAGCAGGCCTGCATATCTTTCGCTTTTGGGTTAGACATTTTCAATGTGTTCTTTTCTCCTCTCTTTCTCTTTGTCAGTTGTATTCATCTTCATCCTTATTATCCTTGTGCTTTGCTCCTTTTCTCTCTCTCTCTTGTTATTACTTAAAAAGCAATCTAAATTAAAAATGACTGTGTGGTGGCAACAGAGATGCTCTTTTGCAGTGGATCTAACCTTGTCAAAGGTCTCAGCAATGCTGGGCTTCTGGGTTGCCAGAAAGTTCCCTAGTTCTGTTCAGAAAGGAAGAGAGTCATGCAAACAGGAGTGCTGTTATCCCTGATTTACTGGAAGACTCTAATTTAAAAAGAGGCCCACTAGGCACAAAGCCACAGTGTCAAGCCAGGAATGGCAGGAGTAGTAGCCCAGCACAGATGGAAGGTGAGAGCGGAGGAATGCTGCTGGAGAGAGAAGCTGCCCAGATTCCATCCCAGGAAAGCCCAATTTATAGGAAAGGATAGGATGGCATATACAGACACATACTGTATATGCTTGACATTTTCCTCCCTCCCTTAAAGGACGTGCACTTAAGCTAAGTGCCAGAAGAGTCACCTTCTTCAGCAAAGATAAACTTTCCCCACAGCTCAAAGAAACTGGCAAAATTCACTTCCAAAGATTCAGCAAGAGCCACAGATGTGGATGGTTTAACAAGGGGATTAGACACATACAAAGGAAATAATTTGCTGGGGCAGTAACTGGAAGATAGGTACCACCTCTCTGGCATGGCCTTGGCACTTCCACAGCTAATGCCAAGCCTCTGTGTCCCAGCAGGGATGGGTGGGATCTGAACTGATTAGAAGAAGGAGAACCCCACATGTGAAAGGTCTGGCTTGGACCACTGGGGAAACCCACAGAGGCTGGAAAGCTTTCAGGAGGGTCTGTGCAGGAAGTCAACGGCTGGGAGCCTCAGTGCTGCCTGTCCCCAGGAAGCAGGGGCAGCCTTTCACAGGAACCAGGATAGGGCCACAAGCAGGAAGAATAGGCTGTGCCAAAGCCATCTGCCCACATGATCTAGCCTGCTGGGGTTCACCTTTTCAGGCAAGGGGACACCTGCTGAGCAGGTACCTCATCCAGAAGGTGTCTGCCTTTCTCCAAAATGGGAGACCAAGACAGTAAAGCAAGGAGAGGAGGCCCTAGGGACCTCCAAAGGCAGGCAGGCAGGCAGGGCAGTGGTCACTTTGCAAGTGACTAATCCAGGAATAATCTCTTCTGTTTGGCTTGCAGACCAGGTCAGGCTGGGCATGACCCTGCCTGCCTTAGCCTTTTTAGCAGTGCTGCCTTTATTCCTTCTCTGTATTTCAGAGAATATTTGCATTTATTCAGCCATAGGAGCATTTGGGTAGAGAGGCTCCTCTGTTATTCACCCTGCTGTCTTCAAAAAGTCCCCCAGAGTTTCACGTGCTGAAGAAGCAGGCTTTTAATCACTATAACTTCAGTGCATTAGTGACTCTGGGCTGTGTATGTGTGCATGCACACCCATGCTTTAATTGTCTTATAAGTGAAATAGACAAGACTCCCTCTAGACGAATCTACCACAGAATGGAGGAAACAGCAGCCTTTGGAATTCAGACACAGGAAAACAGAGCTTTGAAAACTTCAGGCTGAGACAAACCAAAGGAAAGGAAAGAATAAAAAACTTTTCCAAAAGGAAAAACAAAGCACTTGAGGTAGATGGAATTCGCCATCGTTTTCTCCCTTCCTAGGCATAGAAGGAGGGAAAGGTGAGTCTTTCATCTTCAAGGTCTTTACATATAGACTGAAGAGGGGCAGCCCAGATATCCACCCCACGTGGGATTCTTGGGAAGGAGGCCAAAATGCAGCCTTTTCTCTTTTTCCTTAGTAAAGCTAGGCTTCCTTCTTAGTAGCACATTCTAAATGTTATCTCCAGCAGCAGCATCTTCCCTAAAAAGAGTATGACTTTTTAACGAGCACTGGTGAACACTAACCATGATGCACCAGCTCTCAAATGGCTATCCCAAATGTCTTTGTTGATATGCAGTCTGTCCATCTCAACAAGGACATTTAGAGGAGCTGATTCCAAGACTAAGTTTGAAATCTTTCAATTTTCTACAGTGAAATTATCAAAATGGTTCTTCAGATCAGTTGCTTTTTAAGCTCCAAAGTGACTGGAACCTGCTCTGCACATCCCTGAACTAGAGAGGTCATCAGAAGAAAAATTGAAAGACAGAAAATTCCAAAGACCCTCCCAGTTTGGATAAATCTCAAAAAATCCAGACAATCTCTAATCATTTCCCATTCTAAGCAGGGAGAATTAATCCAAACCTTCTCAAAACAAAACATGACATGTGTTACCTCCAGGAACCACCCGTTGTCCTTTGAGCATTATTGGCTTCCGAGATGAATTCCCCACCACTTCTACCAGCAGCAAATCACCCTTGGCAAGGGAATCCCTTTGCTTCCACAGCATTCAAGGGCTCCCAATGCTGAATGCTAAGGACTTAACCCCTGGGAAAAGCTTTCCAAAATATATCTGCCAGAAAGAGAATGCAGGTCAACCCATGTTAAGTCCAGCAAGCCAGTTCTTAGCCCTGGATGCACCTTGGTGAGGGGTGCCCTTCTGTTTATTTGCTCCTCATTCAGCCACTCAGTCCAAAACCAAAAATCCAGCAGAACAAGAGAATACCGGGTGATATTTAAGGAGAATAAGGGTACACGAACCCTCCTAGAATGGAACAAAAAGCAGCCAGAGTTTAATGTGGGTTACCTGGCCTGGAAGAGGGTTGCTTTCTCCTGGGACCTTTAAGTCTGCCCTATTCCAAATTCTCTGCCTGTGTGGAAATGAGTTGCAAACAGCTCCTTCTGTTACAGGGAAGGATGTTATTTTTTCTCAAACCCCCATCTGGGTGTGCCTCAGACTCCAGTGAGGCCAAAATAACCATTATGTTCCCCAAAGACTAAAGTCTGGCGACCTTTATTTATAGATCCACCTCTTGGATATTTAGGGAAAATGACCTCATAGATTTGGGGTTTTTAAAATACAATAACATTTTTAGGAACATCAATAAGAAGGAAGTCCACTGACTTTTCACTGGGGCAGCTTAAAATTGGCAGGTTGTTGGGGATGTTAGCTTTAAGCTGCTTTCCCACCACAAAAACAAAACAAAACTGCCAGCCTTACAGATGCCTCTCTTTCAAAGCAGAGCAAAAATGGACCCTCTTCTGATTGAACCTACATTAATGTACATGTGCAGACAGTTTGAAATGCAAAGACGACTACAGTTACATTTTGGGTCTGCATCGAGGCAATATTTAAAACTGTTTTCAGATCAAGCTAGCCAAAGAGACAGGTGCATTTGCCGATTCCATATATGGACACTGGCAGGGAAGGGAAATGACCCCCTCTTCAGAACAGCATCGTGGTCCACAGAAAGAGGATTAAATACCATATGTGCACGACCCAGACAAACCACCTGTTGTTAATGCAGCTGATGTCTTCTGGGGTTATCCAGTTAGACTGCAGAACAGCCAGAAGTCAGCTCCATATTCACCAGTAGAACAAAAGCAGTACAGCTCTTCCTAGCTGCTTCTTAGGAAAAATGTCTTTTAATCTGGCTTGCCTATATAAGTAAATGCAAAGGTTCCCCTGCCAGTCGTGTCTGACCCTAGGGGCGGTGCTCATCTCCATTTCCTCACCGAAGAGCCAGCATTGTCCAAAGATGCTTCCACAGTCATGTGGCCAGCATGACTGGGCACCAAGAGACACTGAACATTGTTACTTTCCCACTGAATTAGGTGGCACCTATTTATCTG
>JANHZU010002345.1:0-10666 GCA_032468055.1 Acrochordus granulatus | reverse complement strand
AGGACCTTCTCTCCTCTTCCTGGAGAGAAGGAATGTTCTCTCTCACTGGCTTTAGTCCTATAGAACATGGTATCCACCTAGATTGGACTTGGGGTTGGCTTAGGTCCTTTCTGGAGAAGAATAATGCTGAGTAACACCAGATTTTGTCTCCTTGACTTATAATATCCCTCCATCTGGGTCTCATCTTTTGCTGTTTTATATAACTGTATTTCCAGGATGAAACCCAACTTTTATCTTCCACCCATCTGCATCTCAGGAGAGATGTTGAGGATCTGAAAGAGTGGCTCAGAAACCGCATTGCTTGGATGAGGAACATCAAATTCAGACTGAACACAGACAATCAAGACACACATATACAATAAAGCTGATTTGGAAATTTGGCTTGAATTTTGATTGAATACTATAACAAATTTCTTGAAAACAGGGGATCTGGAGGGCTTTCAACTCTGCTGGTTAGGAATTCTGGGGGCTTTGGGGCAACATATCTGAAAGTTACTAAATTTACATTTGTAGAAATCAATGTCTGAGTCCAGCCAGAGGACGTCCACCCAGTGCTTAAGTTACAGAACCATGGAAAGTGTGACTGCAAATTGACTTGCAGTTCTCAAAACCTTGGCCAACACTCCAGAAATATTACAACGGAGTAGAGGGACCACAATGAATCTCGGCATTCAATAAGCAGCATCTCTGCTTCTTGACACAACAGTAATCATCTCCAAAGCCTGCACCAAAGACCTAATCAGCAAAAACAAATTCAACTTCTGCAAGGTAAAGAAGGATGCTCCATCTCTGCTCCTTCCTATTCAACAGCAGAGATATACCTGTGTTAATGTGCTTTGTGTGATTGTTCTAATAGCACTACAGCACACCTACTTAGGCTGACTGTGTGACTGGTGGATTAAGAGACTAAAACTAGTTAAAGAAGAGGTCTTAGATGGTTAGCAAGATACCATGTCTTGTCTTCAAAATCTGACCTTCAAGGTTGCATTGGTTCTTCATAAATCTTGCTTTCATAAAATAAAAAAAAGTTACCTTGACTTTATTCCTGACCTAGGAACTTTATCTTGGAATTGCCTCCCACCCCGTCTTTGTTTTGCTTCACAAAATTCCCCAAATCAGACTTTTTTCAAGGCAAAAAAGGAAATTAATCAAGTCACTCCAGTAAAAAGGAACACCATTGAAGCAGAAAAGGAAGCAAGTGAGGTTGCAAGGGGAAACATGGAACTTCCTTTTTTTATTGACATACAAACAGCATTTGATAAATGCAAGGGAAATTAATGCCAGTTATGAGCAAAAGAAGTAGCAGCTTGAGGTTTTTTTTTTCCAATATGAAGGCTATGAGAGGGGGCTGAACCTCCAAGGAATGGTTCATCTCTTCCCAGAGGGAGATCCTGTCTGGAGACAGGTCATGCCAGTGCTCCAAAGCTAGTAAACCAGGAGAACCTGTCTGAGAATTGGTGGAGACTCTTCCTTGAATCCTGGCACATCTACTGTCCCCCAGTCCCTGGTTCTAAATGCTACAGCAGTAGACTCAAGACTTTGGAATAACTTTGCATGGAAGGCCGATTCTGTAGTCCTAAGATGAGGAATGTTGTTCTCAGACAAGAATGCAAACCAGGGTTTGCTGGTCCAGGTGAATTAACTGGTGCAAAGAACCAGCAGGAGCTTTGCTGGGCTTAATTCACTTCATCTGAGCTTCCCTTTGATATGAGCACTGTCTTCTCCAACTGGAAGTTCTCCAAGAACTTAGCCAAATACCTTTTCCAGCAGTCGTGCCCAATATCACTCCTGTCCAAAACTTGAACTAGGACATTTTTACAGAAGTTCATCTCAAGATTCTGCCTTATCATGATGCTGACGTGACCCCCTTCATCCACATAGGGGACCGCTGCTGGTGGTCCCACACTCCCAGGACAGCTGAGATAAAATGGTTTATTGATCTATTTCCTGCAATTTATTTCTATTTATTTTCATCTGTCTTGTCACGTATGTTGGTGTTTTTACAATATATGTTTCAGCTGTTATTATAGTGTACAGTTTGGAAGCTCCTAAGAGTCTTTGGATTGCAGCAAGGTATGAAGAGGGTTTATCATCTAGAAGGTAGCCTACCAATGGATTTTCGGCAACAGCTTAGGCACAATTTCAGCAAGATGAACACCTAGCCCAATCCATGTTCACTCAGAGGTTCCTCCATATGAGTCTGATGGAATTAACTCTCCAGTCATGCTACTGAAACTCAGGTCAATCAAGTCTTATTTTTAACTCACATTAGGAACAAGATATGAATAGGGAAACTCAAAATTTTTTAGTTCCATATTTTACTTCCATATTTTGGATCTACTTCTTTGTTTCCAACTCTTAAGAGCTTTTGTAGTCCTCTTCCTTTTTTCAAAATTGAGGATTACCGAAAGAGGGAGAGCCCAGTAAAGACTCCTTGCTGAGAGAGGAGCATTTCCACACCTTTGGAGATTGATATGAACCCCATAAGCACATAATAAATAAACACATAAATAGATATGATGGGGCTAGATGGACAGCATAGTGTCTTATTTGTGGTTTTCCTTCCTGGTGATGTTGGGCAGCCTGATAAGAAAGGGGTTGCTAACCTGATCAGGGTGTGTTCTTGGAATACACTGAGCCCCCCCACAAAGAGCAACTGACCAAGATCAACAGATTGTATGAATTCACACAGCCATCAGGTTTACAACAGACCTCGTTAAGCATTATGTATTAATGCAGATAGGTAATGAATAAGTTAATCATTTCAGCTATGAATTTCAGAAAACCCGGATTCTACTTTTTAACTGTTGTTCAGTTTTGCTGCTAACACATGCATGTGTGCACACACACTAACCAATTGTATACCAGGGACAATAAAAACAAAAATCCATTGCTTCAGTCTGCTCTGATATAAATAAAGCCATCTTGAATAATTTTTAACTTCAATTTCATTCTCCATCCTGCCCATATTTCTTTAATTTCCATTTCATCCAGCTTCTTTAATCATCAGAGCATCAAATAAACTGAAATGTTACAATCAAACATTCACTTTTGTTTTTTTACTTTTTAAATTAATTCCATCACAAAACCAAGGCACTAAAGCTCAGGAAAAAAATACCCTCTTGCGGGTGTCTTTTTTATGAAAGAGTCTTTGTCTGAGGTTGATTTGTTTTCAGCATCTTTCTTTCTCTCTTGTTTCCTTCTTGTCCTTCTGAAAAATTCATCCCTGTAGCATCCACATGACATGAAAGGATGTTTTTTTACATTCTGGATACAGTTCCAAATAGCATTTCTAAAAAGCCTGAAAAAGGATAATACAGTATATGCATGACAGAGAGGGCCTCACTCTGACTTCTTAGCCAAGAATTCTTTTTCCAAACCAATTGATGGATGGACTTGGGTGAAGATTATTTCTCCTCAATCTAAAGTTATTTGGGGGTGGACTACAATTCCCATGAGCTGAAGTTCCATGCTCCTCATCTGGAAGACACCAAGCTTGAAGAAAGAGCTTGGTTAGGGCTTCGTTGTTGTTATTGTTATGTGAGTCTACAATGTCATACAATCACTTAATAGACTCTTCTCTACATGGGATCTCAAGCTCATTGGCAAAACCATGTCTTAAAGGCCTCGGAAAAGATAATTTAAATCCATCATTTTGTGTCCCACACTCTAGAATGATGGACCATAGATTTTGACTCTCTTCCATGTCACCTCCTGAAGAGTCCTATCACACATCTTCCTGCTCAACCTTATACAAGGCCACCCTCCCTAATTCCTGCCCCTCCCCCAGACAGGAGGGCTTTCGTGGTCATTCCTGTTGTCTTCTGAGTCTGAACCAGTTTCTCTGGACTTTTGTGAAAGTCTTTTCCTGCCTTCTTCCCATGGTCAGTTCTGACAGTCAGGGAACAAGATTTCTTCGGCTGGAGGAGCAGATTTTCTTCCTAACCAAGGAATCCACTTAAACTCTGAAGCCAAATTGTTGGTTTTGCCCCCTGCAACCTGCAAGGAAAGTGATTACAATTTCATAAATAGAAAGTGTCCCCCTCCCATTTCAGCTCCCTGCGTGGGGAAAGAGGCAAAGAGCATGCAGCCCAGCTCCCAGGGATCTGCTTTCCCTCCAACAGGCAGGACAAGAGGGTGCCCTCCCTCCGTTTCCTTTGCTGGGCAGGCTTATTGTTTTCAAAGGCAGGCGTCTCTCCCAGCGCCCTTCAGAGACAGAGCTGCATTCCTGCGGTTTCCTTCCAGCTCTTGATTCACAGCCTCCAAGCAGCAGAGAACAGGCCCCTCCACCCACCTTGCAGAGTCCCTCTCTTGTCAGATGACATGCCACTTAAAATAGGGCGGAGAGCACTGAATTCCCCCTCCCTAAAATTCATGTGGACATCAGGGCTGTTGCTTGGTGGGGGAAGAAGGGGAGAGTGGAAATTCAGACAGATGAGACTGAATCCAGTGCCAGATATTTGGGGTTTATGCTTCAGCCAAGACTCACGGACAGCCTTTGTTTTTGAGCAGATGTGAGCTGAAGAACACAGAAGGTTTTTCTGCCAGAGACTTGATACTCACACAGGTTTTGAGTCTGGTAGAAGGAGGACAAGAGTTTCACTCTCGTCTTCTGCCCATCTTGGCTACTTTCAGGACTGTTCATATCAAAGACGCTTCTTTCTAGATGTAAGAGTTCAGGGAGATGGAGGTGCAAATTCTAGAAACACGTGTTTCACCTAGACCTGGCATATCTGATCAGTAAAGTGATGTTGAATTTGTGCTATAAAAAGAAAAGAAACAAAATCCCCCAATAGGGTATATTAAAGAACTGAGGGCAAAACTGTCAGTATAATCATTCGCTTTCCAAAATCTAAGTGGAACTACCATGCTATTTGTTTTTCTGGTCAGTGTGCTTAAAAAGGAAGATTCTCAAGCTGGGCAAGATGCAGAAAATGAGGGTTCAGATGATGATCCAGATGAAATGCTAATGTGGGAAGTCTTCAAAGCTGAGGGCTTTTTAGTGTGGAGCAAAGGTGATAAAGGATGCAGAATCAGGTTTGATGTAGAAAATGTGGATAAAAAGTTGTTCCCCCTCATTCATGATGATGGAACCCATCATTCAGGATCAATAAAGGGAAATCATAATGAATAAAGCACTGCCATACCAAAGAGCTATAGAGAGATGATCATATGGTTGTAAAAGGGGCTGAACAAACTCAGCTCATTTGTCATACTGCTTCCATCTCCTCTATTTCCCCCTCGGAGGCGACGCTGCCTGCGTTCCCTCTTGCGCATCTGGAGTAACATCAAGCCTTGTTTCCTCCTCTGAGGGACCGCAGCAGTTCCGCACACCCCCCGATTCCGAAGCTGGAGCCGAGGATGTAGAGGCCTCCTCATGCTGCAATATTTGCATTTCTGGCACAGGCACCTGCAGAAGCCAGTGGTGATGTCACGATTTCAGGTGGCTTTTCAGAAGTCCCCAGTTTCATGAGTGTCTGCAGAACTTTGGAGAAAGCAGCTTTTTCTCTTCCCCCTTTAGTGGAGACCCATGGTTTGCTTCCTCTTGTAATTTTCTTCTAATTTTCACTTTTTTGAGATATGTGGCGTTTCCCTCAGGCTAAATGTTTTCAAATGCCAATTATGCAAATATTCAGTTTCACAGTGAATCTTGGTTCCATTTTGCGGGGATCTACTCATGGTCCTGTGTGGCCTCTGTTGATCTCTCGCTCACGATAACTACAATCCTGCAGCTCCTCCAAGGACATTCCAGAGAAGGCTTCCACCCCATTCCGCCTCTGGATCTCTCCTTTCCTCAGTCTTGCCAAATATGGTCCCTTTCTAGTCTGCTCCACTTTCAAAACACACCCGGCGGCTATTGTTAAGGAAAGCACTGCACTTGTTAAGTGAATCACACGGTTGTTAAGTGAATCTGGCATCCCCCCTTGATTTTGCTTGTTGGAAACTGGCTGGGAATATTGCAGATGCAATCACATGACGCGAGGGTGCTGCAACTGTCGTAAATACGTGCCAGTTGCCAAGACCTAAATTTTGATCATGTTATCATGGAGGTGCTGTGATGGTCATAAATGTGAAAACTAGTTGTAAGTCACTTTTTTCAGGGCTGTTGCAACTTCAAATGGTTGCTAAACAAATGGCTGTAAGTTGAGGACTACCTGTATGTTACTTTCTTGGCAGCACTACAGAAGTCACAGATAAATTCCAGGTGTACAGTATTTGATCTCCCAGCCTAACCTAGGGTAGAGGAAGGAGATTTCTTCTAGATCTCCTCTCCAGATACAAAGCTGGTTCAGCCCTGATCAGCTTTCTCAGAGCGGTCCAGAGGTAGCGAAGAAGCCGCAGGCCTTTTTCAGGTTCTTGGCCAGCTGGCAAGGCAAGAGGAGAGGACAGCCCCTTTTCCCTCCCCCCTTCTTCTTTTGAGCCCCTTTGAACTGAGAGGGGATCGACCGCCTCCCCCCCCGCACTAGCAAGGAAGGGCCGGATCCTCTTCCGTTGCACCTGAGTCGAGGGCAGGGTAACCAAGCATCGATGCTTCAGAGAGGTCCAGGTACGGCTCTTTGTTCTGGCTCCCGGCTGGTGCAGAAGCAGGAGACAGGTTTTTCAAAGACCATCTCAAAAGAACCAAACTTAAATCCTCCCTTCCAGGCTGTGGTTTGGGGAGGTGAGGAGAAATTCTTCCATCTCAAATTTGCACTCAGCCTTTCGCGCCTATGAACAGCTTTCAGATCACGATCAGATCACGGCCCAGCCAATGCAAAAGGAGCAGAGCCAGGCTGCTGGCTCGATATGGAGACATTCGGATTTGGGGACCTGCTGCTGAGCTGGTGCCTCTGCAAGGACCTGCCTGTCTGAGGGGGGACTGTTCCCCTCCCACTGCTATTTTGGGCTGGGAAACCGCTGCTTTCTTATTTGCTGGCTTCATTGTAGATTTGGAGGTTTAAATTTAGATTGTGGGGTTTGGCTGCTCTGGGGATGAGCTTCTCGGCAACATCCGCTTCCATTTTGATCCTCAACAGCCCTCCCCAAAGAAGCCGTTGGCCCTGGAAATTGCTCAGGGTGGGTATCAGTTTGAATGCTGGTGCGTGTGTGAGTTTGTGAGTGTGTGTCTTTTTAGGGATGGTGGAGCCCTGAGCGACTGGAGCCAGGAAGTCAAGCGGGGCAGCTTTGATGCATATCAGCAGCTAGGATTCGGAGGGGCCCTTTTGCATTTTCGGTGGAAGGCAGCCTCTTGCATCATTTCGTAGCCGGGCTAAGCCTGTTTCTGGATTTACAAATGGGCAGGAAATGATGCTACTATTTCTCAGTGGTTATACCCTCAGAGGATGAGCAGGCTTTAGTGCTCCAGAGCACAGAGGTTTTGAAAGTTGGCATGTCAGGTTCTATGGATGAATCATGTCACATGACATGAACTTCAAGTCCAAATGACTTGCTGTGCAGTCTTGCTAAACCTACTGAGATCTGAGGCAATGTCAAAGCAGCCTCTTTTTGACTCTGCCCAGCTGGGAAATGCAGCACATGTTGCAGGATGGGCTGATGCTTCTGCCAGCTGGTCCTGCCCTTTTCCATGACACTCCCTTCCAGTTCCCCTCCCAGTTTCTGTTGAGCAGAATTTTTGCAGAGGCAGAAAAGGCTCAATCCTGATACAGTTGTACTTGCCAGAAGGAGGGCCCATTCGCTCTTCTCTTCCTCTGCTAAGTTTCCCAATGCCTGCCCCATTTTGGCAACAGTCTTCTTGGCCTCAATTACCCACTTCCTGGACAGACTAGCAAGATTTTATAGCTCTGGTTCTGTAAAGAGATTCTGGGGTTAAAGACCATCTCCAGTTTTAGCTCCATCTCCAGTTTTAAAGTGGCACTGAGGTTTTGTCCTGCCGGCCTCAGCCCAGTTGGAATCCAGCAGAGAAGAGCATTTGAAAGGCACCAGCCCACAATTCTGCCTCTGGTGAGGTGGCACATTCTAAAAATAAGGAATGCCAGAGGCGACGGGGTAAGAAAGGCCCCATTTTCTCTCTGCACTTTGAAAAGAGAGCCAAGTCCTTTGTCCCTTTTGCTGGCTGCCACCCCTCAGCCCCCTCTCACTTTTTATCTGTTGGTGCTTGCAGGCTGCAAGACCTCAGTGTCAAATCTCTGAGCCAAACCAGCTTTCAGCCCCCTCCAGGTCTGAGCAGATCTAATGGAGACCTAATGGATTAAAAGCCCAGAGCATAAATAAACCACGGGGAAAGGCTGCATTGGGAGCTAAAAGCATCTGTGTTGATGGTGAATGTTGGCTCCTGCAAGTGAGTCAACTTCTGCCAGTGAGGAGGGATGGGAGTTTTTAACTTTTGAGAGTGTTTCAGGCCAGAAGTGTTAATTTTAGGGCAGTTGGTGGTGGAAGGACCAATGTGCAGTCTATTGCTACCTAGGAAAAAACAGCCAGAATACAAGAGGACATGTCAGGCACAAAAGACCAGGCCCAGGCAACAAGATTCAGGGTAACAGATTTATTAGTTAGATTCAAGCTAACATATTTACAAGAATCTGCTCAACCAGCAGTTGAACACCTAAGGCTGGAAGAGAAGGTCCAACGGCCATTGGGCGCAGCTGGGCCTGCTGCGCTTGCGGCTCCATAGAGATTGAGGCTGCTCCCATTCTTGACACCTCCCCTGGCTTGGCCCTCTCTTCTCCCACAGGATGCTTCACAATCACATCATTTTTACGCACTCCACATTCCATTTCTTCCACATCCACTCTTAAACATTTTTACTGTTTGCAGCTGCATCTGGACTGCAGAGGACAACCTATAGAGGGCAGTCTAGAGCAGCAAGAGTGTCTAATTTACTGCTGCCATCTAGTGGTACATCTGGAATACTTTAGCAAAACATTGGAAATAAAGATTGGGTTGGACCAGAGCATTCATTCAAGCATTGCCCTGACACACATCCGGGATGGCAGTTGGCAGTGGCTTTCCTCCAGCTGGTGAATTTGAGCAGGCCAGAAATCTCACCATTGGAAGCCATCAGTCGCTGTTCTTCCAATGTGGTGTGGTGTGAGAGAGCTGTACGGACTTTGCCGTTGTTCAGAGGCACATGGAGGGCGCATGGAATACAGCATGGTCAACATCCACATGACTTCCTCCCAGCTGTAGGTGTGGCAATGTCTGCATGGATCAGCGTCAATCTACCAGCTGATTTTCTCTGGGTGGGGAGGCTGCAGAGTCAGATCTATTATTTGGTTGGGACATACCTGGACTGTAATGGGGACTGAGACATTTTCACCATCCTGAAAGAAGGTGACGGCAAACCAGGTCCCCACGGTGGCGGGGGCATCTGAAGGAGGCTTCAGGTTAAAATAGTTCCGAATGAACCAAGAGCAAGTTGAAAAGAAACTGGCAAATGAGGAGACACTTCTCTGATGCTGCAAGATTTTGGTTTTTGACTCTTCCTCTGAAGGATGTGCAGGGCAGGCCATATCGTTCAGTAAGTGAAGCGTGCAAGCAAACGGAGTGCAAATAATTTCCAGCTTGCAGCCAGATTAATGGGTTTGAGCTCCAGAACTGAGAAGTGACCACAATTTATTTTATTCTTGTTCTCCTGAATTAACCCTGTGCCAAGTAAACCATCAGGTAGATCAGCTCGCCTGGCATTCTTCTTTTCTTTTTGTGAGTAGCTGCTCTTCAAAATAAGTGGAAGAAAGACTGCAAGAGATGGGATTTCAGGTAGCCCAGCAAGGCAGGTCCGTGGGTGCATGGGCCCAGGCACTGTTCTGAACAACAGGGCTGTGAGGCTGTAATGGGGTGGATATAAGGATATAAGGGCTAGGTTAGAAGAATGAGAACTGTTTCCTTTGGGACAGTTAGAATGCAAAAAGTGGAAAGTAGAACAGTGTCAGCGACTCTCACGAAGGTGGCATGGATGTTGCCAGGGGACACCAAGGGTCGAACTCTTCTTGAAGCCAAAATAGGTCCAGAATTCCTAAGAAATTAGGAAAGAGAAGGCTAAGTAGAATTAAATTTTAGCACAATGTCAGAGAGTTTGCGGCATTTGCCGATGTTTCCGAGGTGAGGGGGGGCTGTGTATGCTTGTGGAAAAAACTCAACATGGCTGTGCAGTCAAAGCCCTGAACCTTTTGTGTGTGCATCATGTGGCCACCATCTTGACCCTTTTGACACCCCCTGAGGACACCCTTGCGTATTTTGTTTCCATTACTGCTGCTTGGCTTTGGTGTCCTCCTACAATTTCTCTGTCATTTTCCAAAGTGTCTTTTTTAGAAAATGTACTTAAGTGTAGCAAAAAGAATGAAGGGTGACCACTTCCTCCCCACAGACGCTCAAAAAGTGTAAGTTAGCGAAAGAGAGGAGGAAGATTTGTGTCAATAAAGGAAGCACACCCCAACTCCTACGAGAAGACAAGCATGCCTGCTAAGTGGGCGGACGGCCGTTGTGAGTCCTGCTGTCTTCTTGCATCGGGTGTTTGTTTAGAGACGGAAGCAAAACGCAGGTGGAGTCAACAGCCAGAGGCTGGTGCAAAGCAGCTCTTCAGATCAAGGCCCTTCTCCTGCGTGACCTCGTTGGTCTTCACCTCAACTCATGTGGATGGGAAAGAAGGGAGGGGAGGAAGGGAGGAGACAAGGATGGATGGATGGATGGATGGATGGAGGAAGAGGGAGGGAGGGAGGGACGAAGATTC
>JANHZU010002344.1:109885-128224 GCA_032468055.1 Acrochordus granulatus | reverse complement strand
GAGGGAGGGATCAGGAACCCAATAACCATCATCATTTCTGTTCCTTCAGATTACGTTCAACTACTCTGAACTAGCATATTATCTTGGTTGATAGAAACACTTCAAAATTAACTGGATGACTCTGGAATATATATGATGTATATGACTCCATGTGGTGTATATGTGTGTTGTGTGTACACTCATTCAATTCAGAATTAATACATTTAATTGCTCACCATTCCTTCTATCACATCAACAGTTACAATTACTTCATAGTCTTTGAAAGTCTCCAAGTATCACTGCCAATATGGGAGGAGGGGCTATATCATGCTCTGGGGATTCAGATTGTGCAAAAGTGATTTATTAGGCACTGGGCTTAGTAAACAGCTGAGAGTAGTAAAAAGCATGGCAGTCATACAGTGACCACGATGGGTATACATTTTTCAGTTTCTTTTCCATCATTTGGTTGCTATTTAGGATACTTAAAAAGGAAATAAATGTCCCTGGTCAGATTCTAGCATGTCCTGTGATTCTGTCCATCATGCAAGTATATCTCAGGGAGAGTCTTCTTAAGGTCTCGCCTCCACATGAGGAAAAAGGAGATGCACTGAAAGATCCCACACTGAAGAACATGCTTCCTTCTGAGATATTCCCTATACTGAAAAACCTATTTTTAAAATGGACATTCAGTATCTAATTGGTGATGATTAGACAATCATTTTAGCAGAAATATTTAGTATGTTTGCTTTCATAGGGTGAGGTTGATTTTTAAACTTTTTAATGTTTTTATCTTTGCTGTACATCACCCAGAATTGCTTGTTTGGAGAAGGGCAGTTGTATAAACTGACTTAATAAATAAAAATAAATAAATTCTAATATTATGGGTGTCTCCTTTGGTTAATATATGATTGTTGTACCTGCTCCTCTACCTAAGGTTAGCCCTTTGTTGTATAGACAGATAATTTGTTTGCATAACAAGCCATGGGTAAAATAGGGTTGGGATTTTATGATTCAGTATTTGATGTCAGGCACAAAAGAGCAGACCCAGGTACCAAGATTCGAACTAACTGACTTATTGTTCCTGCCTAATTACAAGAATCTACTCAACTAAGAGTTGAACACTTAGATAAAGTCAACAGCCATCAAGAAGGGCTGGACCTTGAAGATGTGTGTGTATTAGAGACTCCAGGCTGATGGCATGCTTGACTCCTCCCTCTAGTTCTGCCATCTCTTCCCCTACACCAACCATAGTTTAAAATAGCCCTAGGTCAAAAATTGCCCATCACATTCAGGGACTACTTTTATTTGGAGAAGTGGGGAAGATCCCTTCTTATGTGAAAGAGTCATTGATTTTTGTTAACCCAGGTTTGAGTTTAAGCATGTTATATAAACCTGGAGTTGTTATATATGTCCAAGGCAGTGACAAACTGAGCCCTTGCTGAATGTGAACATCTACAGCAATAAAGCCAAACCAAATAATAAATCATTATGTACAAGCAATGAGCCACATGTAGATCCATCTCCTTCTCCCTGCCTTCTTTAAAGCGACCATCCATTGGCATATGCTTCATAACTGAGATCTTGCCAAATTGGTGCAGGTTGGTAAAAACTGACAGTCCTGTCCAAACACACCAAAGCCGCACAGCTGACATTTCTGCCGAGAGCTTGACATGCCGGCAAGCTGGTTAGCATTTTCAGCATTGTGCTGACATGAAATGTTGATAACGGGAGAACTCTCCTTTTCAATAAATTTCCATTCATCAAGCTGAAAAGGTTGCACTCTAGAATTAGAGAGGCATAGGATTATCAAAGACCGAGATGGGGAGGGAAGTGGGAGAAAAATCACTAATAGCAGGCATTTAAGGGTGGTCAGTGAGTTAGACTTTGACACTGCACAATTACCGCCAAGGCAATGATCAACGATGCAAATATTAATGATTGTTTATATGTTGAAAGAATGATGGGCAACAACAGACCCAGAGCAGCCTAGAGTTAGTGATAAAACCCTATTAGAACTCTATAAATGCCATCTGCAGGTAGGAACATTTCCATAGGACATGTTGGTGCAAATTTTGGAACATTGTGTTCCAAAATCTGCCTTGAAAGTTTCTCAAGAGGATCTCTTTCTATGAGAAATAACCTTCTCCCGACCAGAAGAATGACCATTTGACCATTTCTTAGCCATGTCTCCTGGGAGTCTACTAAGTTGGTAGAAGTGCTACTCTTGATGTTTATTATTTATTGATTGATTTGATTTGTATGGCTGCCCATCTTGCAATGGCTACATTATGTTTAAAATATCAAACTACAAAATAAACAGCACAACAAGGAAAATAATAATACTTTTAATATTATTAGACAATAACATCTGCCTATCTCAGATCCTTGGGGAGGACTGAGTAGGTGGACAAAAAACCAAATCCAGTCTAAACATCTGGCTGACTGTGCAACCAACTATAATTAAAAATACCAAGACTTGCAGATTGAAGTTGAAAGCTATTGGAAAAAGAAATCTGTTGCTATATTAATTGTGATTAGAGCCCTTGGAGCCATACCTAAAAGACTCCTTTAATATTTGGAAATTTTGAATTTAGCAGGTTTTTTTATACAAAGAAAATTTTATACAAAGAAAAAAAATACCTTCTTGGAATTGCCAATTTCTCAGACACTGTCTTAAAATGCTTAGGTCCTTGATTAGAAATTAACTTATTAAGTTTCTACCAGCCTTTGAGTTTTAGAATTGATAGTGAAGATATTCAGCTGGTGGATAGCTCCTGCTTTTTATGATCAATCATCAACCATACACGAGCAAGCAGTAAAGAAATATCAAAATCTTTACCAAGAAGATCAGAACTGTTCAAGCTATGGTGTTCCTTGTGACACTCTATGGAAGTGAAGTTGGGCTGTGAAGAAGCAAGATACAAAAAGCATTGATGCTTTTGAATCTCAGTGTTTCAGAAGACTCCTGAGACTCTATCAACAGCCAAAATAATAAACAAATGGATCACTGAAAAAATTAAACCAGAGTTCTCACTCAGAGCACAAATGACCAGGCTGAGATCATATTTCCAACATAGCCTAGCTCCCTGGAGAAGGCCTTAATGCTGAGAAAGGTAGATGGAATTGCAAGGAGAGGATAACTCAGTTACAGTGGCAATGAGTGCATTGCTGGAAGACCTGAAAGACCTGGTTAGAAACAGATCATCATAGAGAAAATCCATGTGATTGCTAAGAATTGACAATGACTTGATATCATGTAATCATTCATTCATTCATTCATTCATTCATTCAATCCCCTAAATATTTGAATGTTCTATTGTCTTTCACCTATTTATGAGAAAGATGACATCACATAATATATCTCCATTTCTGCCTTGTTGGAATATGATAGGTGAACTATCCAATATTACAAGTAAGCAAAAACTAAATCTTGAAGGTGCTAAAATATTTGTGTCCTAAATTGTCAACTTTCATATTTGCCATCTAATTTATTTCTTTCAGAAGAGAATGCTGGATTGGCATTTAGTTGGATCCAATCTGATTCTTCTTTGGTTCTTAGTTTTTGATAAGTTACTAGATCACTTTTTAACTCAAGCCAGAATTCAGAGAACTCCTTCAACAATAACAGCTCAAAAATTACTCCTCTCTGAAGTTATGTTGCAAACAAAAAATGTTAAAACATGTTTAGAGTGTCTAGTGATTTTGTCTGCAAATCCACGTTCATTTTATGATGTGTATGCATGTGTGTGTGTGAGGGGGGAAATAGAATTTGGTTGCATTGCTGATCTAATATGACTTAAAAAAATAGGTGCAATATTTAGATGGAATTATGCTGCATCAATGGATTCTGTTAATTTGCAATTATACACTCTACTTCTTGATGTTCGGAACTAAGGTTCTTGTTGGAAATCTTGCTTGCTAATCTTCATCTGCATATTATTATTGTTAGTCATAATTGCCTTGACTGCTGGCCTCATGGATCCAGTTTTGCACTTAGCAGACAGTTTTGAGAGGAGAGAATGGGGTTAAGGTGTTTGTTTTTATGGATTCATAAAAAAATATTACAGGTTGGACCAAAAGAATAAAAAAATATTACAGGTTGGACCAAAAGGATGGTCTGCAATGTCTAAAGACCATCTATGTCCTGCCTTAACTAAGAAAATATTTGTTTTACATTATTCTAATTTGCAGTTTGGGTGAGCTCCAGGAGACAGTGGAGGACAGGGAGGCCTGGCATGCTGTGGTCCATGGGGTTGCAAAGAGTTGGACATGACTTAATGACTGAACAACAACAACAAAATGTGCAGGTCTTTGGCTTGTTTCTGCAAGCTTTATTTCATCTCAGGATCCAGAATCGAAGTCCAGCTCCAGACAAGAATAAGCAAAGATTTCTCTCCTTTGATGTTTTTTCCAAGAAAGCTTTGTATCTATTTTTACCTTGAGAGGATTTAAGGGAGATAGCTGGAAACTAAAGAAAAAAAATCTTTACAATGAAATGTAATAAAACATAAGTTATCCCTTTCTGCTCTGATTGTTCTATATGAGCAGTAGAAACACCACTCTTTTTGCTATTGGTTTTTTGTCCTTCTACTTCCAAGCGTAACCTTGAAAATCAGAAGCCCATCTGAATTTATATTTGCAAGGAGTTAAACTATGTTCTTGGGGGCATGGTGGCCTAGTGGTTAAGATGCTGGGCTTGTTGGCCAGAAGGTTGGCACCACCATGATGCTGCATAATGGGGTAAGCTCCCATTATTTGCCCCATCTCCTGTCAACCTAGCAGCTCAAAATCATGCAAAATGAAATTCGATGAATGCGTATTGCCTAAATTGGTGGGAATGTAACAGCATTACATGTGCCTCAGCACATAGTCATGCCAGCCACATGACCACAGAAGTGTCTTTGGACAAATTCTGGCTCCCTCAGTTGTAAATCAGAGATGAGCACCACCTCCTAGATTTGGACATGACTGAGAGGGGAAACTTGACCGTTTTTTTAAAGCTATGTTCTAGGATGAACAAGGCCTTTCTGTGTCTTGCATAAAGAGTTTTGGTCTATGTTCATTTGCCTTTTCAAAACATGGAAAACACTGGTATCAGGTGGTCCTATTAGTGATAGGAAAACCATAACTCAGGATTAGGAAAGGATAGCAAGGAAACAATATATTTCTGGGTAAACCACTTTATTATTGCCCACTCCTCTTCTTCTGAGGCATCCATTTGATAGACACCAGGCCAAATTGGTAGTCAATTTCAAAGCATTTGGGAACCCCCATGATCCCTGGGAATTTTTGAGCTGACATCTCTGCTGAAGTGCTGCATGCAAAGGTCACAGGGAGATCTGACTCCTAGGCTTAGTTTACTTGGCCTATGTCACGAGTCGAGACCAATATAAATTAAAATCCAAAAGGCATACTGTGAAAGCCTTCTTTGTTCCCCAGAGGTAGTGATTGTAGCGTTCCTATCTCTCTTTCTCTTTCTTCCCCTCACACACATATTTTCCTTTTGACAGCTTTCATAATTTTCTATTCTTAACCTTCACAAATAGTGATGCATCTATGGTGAGCTAAAAAAATGAGAAAGAGCTTTTCCTTTCCTTTTCTTTCCTTTCCTCACATATTTTTGATGCTTTTGGAAGGCAAAAATATGTTGATAGTTGAGGAATTCTGGTTAAATGATGATAATACTAGAAGCTGCTTATCATCTGCAAACAATAGTCCAATGAGAGTGTTTGCAGTGAGTTGAAAAAATGGGATCCAAAATGGATAGTGACAGTCATAGAAGAAGCAAGGCTAAAATTGGATCCTAACTTATAAAATATAGACTAACCCAAGAGGCCCATGCATTATTATGATATTAGTATTGTTCAAAAATATTGAAAAGAGTTTATAAAATAGAATTGCATTGTGAACAGAACAATATATGGGTTTTTTTTTCTTGAAAGAGAACAGCAGGAGAAATTCATTTCTTGTTTGGTTTAGACATATCATAGCAATATATTGCTCTGAGCTAAGAAACGGACATTTGAGAAAAATAAAACAGATTCCTTGTCCTGTTCTATACTTCTTTTCTGCGATGACTTCTACTGAAGCCCTTTATTTCTCTGCCTATTTAAGACTAAGTGGAAAATAGGTTAACATGGATCAGATTGTTGCTTTACTACTGTGATCCCGAAACAAATATCAGGACAGGAGGAGAAGCATTCAAAACAATTTTTTTAAAAACCATCAGCTAATAGAAGCTTGACTATTTCAGTGCTACTTCCCAAATGTAACTCTTACATATGGACAAAGTAGTCATTTATGGTTTCTCTGAGTTTTTCATTTTTGAGAATTGACCAGATTTAGTTTGACTGAACTTGAGAATTCTTTATAAAGTTCAGCATCGTGTTCTAACAATCGTGTTCTAAAGCATCCGTCTTGCTTTACAAAAGCCAGTCTTCTTCTTGGAAATTGTTCAGTCAAAAGTCTCTTCTCTTCAAAAGACTTTCCAGCCAAGGAAGCTTGCTTGATTTATTTATTTCCAGCAAAGATCCCAAACTGATATTCTATGCAAATAAACATTCTTATAAATGTTTAAATAATAATAATAAATGAATTTGTGAATAAAATATTAAAAACACCTACCTAGTACAATGAATTTGAGGTAACAATATTGGTCTTGACCTACATCTACCCTACAAAATGGACACTGAGCCAAATCTAGCAATCATCTGAGATATTTCAAAGGAAAATTTCTAACCAGAAATATCCCTTTTCTGCATGTGGCAGGTCTAGCTGGCCTAAGAAAAGGTGAGAATATTGGTGCAGAAAACCAAGATTAGCATAGGGAACCATAAAACAAGACAGGTGGAACTGACTCTACTGAACCTTCCAAGTAGCACTGAGACAGTTTTGCAGAGGGACATTATGATATCTGTCCTATCCTAAAGATCCAAGTTCACTGTAAATGTTTTGAAGTGAACTGGGCTTGCGCTGAAACGTTAGAATAATATCTAAATCAACAACTTTATCTAGAAAACAACTCATGCCTTTCGATGGCCGTCTCTTTTGTTCTGTTTGGTGAAGAGAAAATGGACCCCATAGATGGAGATGGAAGAAGTCTCAGGCAGGCTTTGCTGGGTATAATCTGTCAATATGGTATTTCCCCTGCTAACTTGTCCATCTTATAGGTGAACCCTTGTTAGCACTCACACCCTGTGTTCTGCAACTTGCTGACACTAATTAAAATTATCTTCCTCCCTCTCCTTACTCCCGGTGCCCAAGGGTACGTTGAATGTGCCTACCATCCTCAAGGCATTTCTCCCACTCTCCTCTCCCTCTCCTCTTTTTCTTACAAGTATAAAAATAACCAACAGCCAAGATTAGAAGCTGCTAATGCTTATCACTGTCTCGCTTTTCCTCACTGCCACCTTCATGACAAGCTTTCGCTTTTCCTTGAAGCCTTGAAGATTGACTTGAGGAAAAGCATGTGGCAAAATATCCAGCTCTTTATATGCAAGAGACCCCCTGAGGAACACGCAATGGCCTCCTTCTCAAGTTGTGATAAAGTAATTTAAAGCTCAGCCTAGCCTGCCAACTGAAACCTAAAGGGATTTGATGCAGTGTCAAAACCTTTGCCTTGGAAGGTCACTCTTTCTTCTAGCCTTTCTTCTAACAAAGGCAGAATAGTCCTTTTTTTTACACTCCTCCTCTTCATTTTCTTCCTCCCCCTCCCTCCCTCCTTTCAGTTTTTGTTTTGTTTTAGTTTTGTGAGTTCCCTGACAGTTGGTAAGCTGAGATCTGGGGCCTTTATTTCAGCCTTCCTGAGATATTTTCATTAGACAGTGAGCGCCTCCGAAGTAGCCTCCGAGAGTAAAAGGGTGGCCTGTCTCTCTGTGTGCATGTGCGTGCGGGTGGTGTGTGTGGGATTGTCAAGGCTCTCCAGAAAGTTGCCTGATTGAAATCAACCCTATGTCAGAGGCTGTCATATCTCAGAAAAGACATAAAACACGCAGAAACATCAATAAGCAACAAGATTCTGACAGCTCAGAGACATTCTAGCTGACTAGAAGAGAAAAGGGGTAAGGTTAGGGCTCTGTGGGAATATTTAAAATGCCTAACAGCCCGTTGAAGTGTTGGCAGGCATCAGGGAGGCCCAGAAAAGACAAGATAAAGTCTATCAGGTTATCACCTGGTTCAAGACAGATCCCTCACAGCATGACCATGAGAGTGAGACAATGGCACCGTTGCTCTTCCACTCCTCCAGCCACCGCTCTCTGGCCCTCCCCATACCAGCCCTTCTTCTTTGCGCCACGGCGAAACAAAAATATGATTTTATTCTTTATTTCAAAATGTAGCTAAGAAACAGCCTGCATTACACCAAGGTTACCCAGACAACATTGCATGGGAGAAGCTTTTTTTGTTTGTTTTTTTGCTTTGTTTTGCTTTGTTTTTGTTTTATAGAATGTGGTGGAAAGAAGGAAAGATGTTGGGGGGGGAACCAAATGTAAGACAGAAGGAACTGGAGAGGAAAAAAAAATAATCCATGTGAATTCTGCTTCCAGCTAACATGTACAGAAATCCAAAGGGTTTTTTTTATTTAATTTCCTGTATACCAGCAGCTTTTGTTAAAAGATCAGAGATATTGCTATTTATTGAATTTTTAATATGATCTTTATTAAAAGGCAGCATGCATGTTTGAGATTTTTTTCCTCCTCTTCTCTGTCTCTTTTTAAATATACAGAGATGTAACAATCAAAGCAAAGGAATGAACTCTATTCATTTGCTTTCATTCTCTTTACATTGTTATGATGATTCAGATACTCATTTTGGATTTTTTTTTAGGTAACAATAAAAGCAGCCTGCAGATAAATGATCCTTCAATCAATGCAAGTCTATTTTGTTGGATAAACAATGGAGCTTAAGTCTTACAACAGACGAGCACGACTCATAGTTTTACAGGCTGAATTTACAGTAACTCACATGGCACGCCACTGCACCTTCAGGGAGTTACAGACAACCCATGAAGGCAAGCTGCTAACAGAGGAGACTAGCCAAGGCTGTTTGGAGATGCTGTGACACCTAATAGTTGTGATGACTCATGAATTGTATCAATCTCCAAAAAGTCTCACTAATGTATTACAAGAAATTATGGAATGGAAACAGTCCTGTATCACAGTAACGAGATACCTGCTTTGAATGCAACAGATCCCAGTTTGGATTTCTGATGCCTCCAAGGAAAATCCATCTCCGAAACCGTGGAGAACTCCTAACGTTCAGAGCTATCAGCAGTGAAGCTTATGGATTCAAGATCTGAATGATTTAGGAAAGCTGCAGGTATTTCTCAAATTAACAAATAGTAGTTATCATCAGATGGGCTTGATAACTGCTTGTGAGTGAAATATGAAGGGAGAAATGTTGTATTGTATCAGTTAACAGGCTACATTCTACCATCATGCAGTCACTTTAGCTGACCAAGGTTTATAGACCTTCTGTAATCTCCATAAGTATAGTTGAAGCTTCACTTGAGGAACCTTGTAACAACTAGTTACACTAGCAAATACTACTACTCCTTCTGGCCAATCAGATTCTCTATTAATCCATTTTCTAATTCCCTCCCTACCTCAATATATCATTGTATCCTGAACTGTTAGTAGACCCAGCTCTACTAGTCATTTGTACATCAACCTGGGAATTGCACTTCACCATAGCAGAAGGGCACCAGTTTGGATAAGTCTGGCTCCATTGGATTCTGTTTTGCTTGTTTGTTTAATTTCAGTGCATCATATGATGAAAATCAGAGATTTTAAAGCCACATATTTTTTGGTAATGTACAGAGAGCAAAGCTGCAAAAAGAAATGGAATAGTCAAAGGTAAACCATTCTTCAATGAGCTAATTCTGATTAATTGGTTTTTAATAATGATTAATTACAAGAGAAAACAACTCTCAATCATTTTAATACTAGAGCTAGATACATATAAGCCTTTGAGATTCCAAAGTGGGCAGAAAAAAATTGGATATAGATGGCTTCTCCAGATTTCTCCAGATCTGTATTTATTTGCTTCTCCAGATTTCTCCACATTTCATTCCCCGCTGAAAACCTCTCCAAACATTAAAAAAGATCCATGGAAAGAGTTCCTTCTTGACATCTTCCCTTGAGGTTTAATAAACAAGTACTGTAGGAAGTTAGGGAAACTGCAGTTGTCAAGAAAGATGAAAGATAGGACATAAACTTGCATGCCTTGGCCAACTCTTAATAAATAAAGATCCATACTCCACCCATGAAAAGTTTACACAAAAAAAATTCTGCTGTTTTCTGTTGGAAGCAATTTCTAAAGCAAATGAGAACTGATAAAGGGAAAATGTACAAGTTTGGAAAACTGAAACTGTCTCAGGGAGACCTTCTGCAGGAGGGAATTGTTGAAAAAAATGTGTTGACTGTTTCTTCCAAGTGGTCCTGTCTGACTACATTTACCTGATCTTGGCAAATGTGGACAGTACGCTTTCAATTATGTGTCTGAATTCCTACTGTAAGTGTTTGCCTGTCAGAAATCACATTATTTTGATAGAATCCTCCATTCCCAGCCCATTCCTCTTTTTCTTTCCTAGAGCTCTTGAGTTTTTCTTTGATGCTACTAAAATTAAAGCTGGAGCTGCAGTGTATCCATGCTGTTTGTGCTGCGTCAGAGGTGAGCATTTCTTTGCTGCTGATCTATTTTGACTCACCTTCTCCCGCAGTTCCCACCGCTCTTTTTTGGGGCGATATGGATATATTAAGATTGCAGGCTTGCAAATGTCCCTGAAATGCAGTTGATTCTGTTAATCAGGCAAAGGCAAGCTTACTCATAAATTACGTAAAAAGTTGGCATCCCTGGGAGAAAAACTGGAAGGCAAAGGAAACACTTTATTAAATTATTCAGATATGGAAGTGCAAGTTCACTCACTTTGCTGGGATTTACTTCAAAGTAAATGACTAAACTGAAGTCAAGATGTCTAAAGTGGAGCTAAGCATGGCGAAAGGGAAGGTCTTCCTTAATTGTGGATCACTGTCCCTGAAAAGGTCACACCTAGGAGAAAAGGCAGAGCCAAAAATAATAACGTATTCATATTAGGCAAAAGAAAAAAAACTCTTTTCCTGGATATTTTATAGAATATTTAACGGACAGCCCATTTTGGCTGCCGGGTCCAAACTTCTATTCAGGATACCAATCCAAATTAAATGATCTTTGAAAGATGTTTGCTTATCCTGTGCTTAAAAATTTCTAGTTAAGGGGAGCCAGCCATCTCCTTCATCAACTAGTTCTACTGTTAATCTTTTAATCCAGTTAGGCTAATTTTAAAACTTTCAGGTGGAATTTACCTACTTGTATCTTCAGTCCTTTAAGCTGTACCCTACATTCTGGAACGACAAGTCTCAACCTACTTTCCGATATTTGAAAAATGCCATCATATCACTTCTCTGCTAAACATTCTCAACTCCTCCGATGTCCTGTTGCATGATTGAGCTCTTACTTCTCTGATTCATTGTTTGCCTGAATCATTCTTATAGTCTGAATCCAAAACTGAACAGATTTATTTTTTTGGTATAATTTTTGTTGAAGGAATTTCTAATAAGATAAAAACTGAACACATTTTAGGGGGGGAGGAAATAAAGAAAATAACGATAAAATACATTTTAGGAAAAAAATAAAGAAAATAAAGAAATAGTGAATAGGTAGGAAAGGAAATAGAAAAAAAGGACAAAGAATGAAAAGAAAAAGTTTATGAAGAAGCAGATTCTGATCTTAACAATAGTTATGAACGTGTTATATTTTACCCTCTCTGTATAAGATGACATCATAATTTTTATCTTTCCATATCTACCCTTTCTAATTGTCAAACCCACAAATCATGTTCATTTTTTTTACTTTCTTCAGCAGAAATTCCGTTAAGGAGCTAAAAAAATTATATAAGGAGCTATAATCACTAATAAATGTGGTTATTGTCCTTTCCCTAATCAGATAAGAAAATTTTGACATCTTTGCTAAATCTGCCATCTTCATAGCCATTTCTCCATTGTGGATATTTCCATTTTTTGTGCAAAAGCAATAAAACTGGACACATTTCTGAAGATGAGGTTTGACTGACATATTTCTGTGGTTTGATTTTAAATCCCAGATTTACAGTGATTCCTGTCTTTTTTGCACTGTTTCTTAATTGCAATTTATTAAGCAACTGATGTTTTGATTAACTTCATCTAACTAGTGAACATCTCATGGGTAGATTATGTTGATGATGACCATGATAATGACAATACAATTCAAGCTTCAGTATAATTTTATCTGAATTATTTTAATACATTACATAGGGTTTTCTCTGAAAAATAATTTGGAAACTCCAATTCGTGAAAAACACAGCAGCTAAAATTTTGAACAACTCCATTCAGTTATGCTGATCTTAAAAGAACATCAATGATTCAATTTACGTTTTGCATCTACATAAAGGAATCCATGAATTGTATTTTCTCTCATTTTCTATTAAAAATCATTTTTCTCTGACCTGATCAAATGAAATTTGCAAACTTTGGCAGGTTTAAAGAGAAACATTTAGAAGGTCTTCAGTTCTTTGCACAGGCCAAATTGCCCAAATGGAAAAAGAAAGAAAATGCAAGTAATAATAAAATATTTCAAAATGTTCTGAAATAATGTGTAACATAGCTACAAAGAACATTTTGCATTTGAACAAAAAGAAATCAGACACATATTCTCTGTTAAAGGCTAGTCCCAATCATGTTTTGTATCAGAAGAACAGGGGCACATTCAGTTTATATAAGACTTTGGTTTGGCAGCCAGAGCCTTTCTGTTGAAGGATTGAATTTTTTAAAAAATACTTAAAGGTAAATTATTAAATTAATGGAAAATTAACTTTATTTTACTTTTTTTTTCTTCCATTCAAACATGTCCAATTCTTGGAGACTGCCTGGACAAGTCCCTGCAATTCTCTTGGCAAGGTTTTTTTTTAAAGTAGTTTGCCGTTGCCTCCTTCCTAGGACTGAGAGAGAATGACTGGCTCAAGGTCACCCAGCTAGCTTTGTTCCTGAGGCAGGACTAGGACTCATGGTCTGCTATTTTCTAGCCCAGTGCCTTAACAACTGTACCAAACTGGCTCTCTCAGTTTAGCTAAATTAACCTTTAATTATATTTAGCTTTTTGCTAGTCTCTTCCATGCCTTTGTCTTGACTACAAAACCATACATGTTTGGAATCTGGCCCTGCATCCAACTTGAAGGTCAAAAAGTTTTCAAACCTGGTTTAGAGAAAGTGGTAGAAAGAGGTAAACTGAATACTTTATTTATTCATTTAACATTTTTTAACTGCTCATCTCCCTTACATTCAACTAGCCATTTGTAAATAAGATTAAGAACATTCCTAACCTTTCGATTCCACCCTTCTGATCCACTCCTCTACTACTTTGTAGTAGATTTGCAAGCAAACAACCAAGCTCAGAGAGTATCAAGGACTCCATAATGAAAAGATGTATCATGGAAACAACATCCCTCAATGAAGACCATAAGTTCAAAGAACTCACCATGAAAATGTGTGGAGAAATCAAACCATCTGAGAATAATATATGAAGAACAGGGGAAGAACATCTGAAAAAATTAAACAACAGTTTTCAGATCTTTCTGTGTTGCTTCTTTGAACCAAGACTGCAATCACACTGCACAGTTCAAATGCGATGAGACCCATAATTTCAGATAATGAAGCTCTGCTAGATTTTAAATCAATTAACCAATCAGAGGCTTAGGAGGCTGTGATTTTAAGCAGAGGACTAAGAAGAAGGAAGAACTTTTTTTTTGAAGCAGTCATTTTTCAGCCCTCCCTCTCTCCCTCCCTGACTGCCTTCAGTATCAGAGAAGTTCCTTCTCCTTCTCCTGATCATTCCTTAAACTACTGGTGTCCTCAAAGCTAATTTCAATTTTAGAACCTGCTGTGTCCTTTGCAGTTAAAATTCCAGCTACTGTGCTCAGTGCAAAGAGGATTTCGTGCATGCCTTCAACTGAGAAGTGAGATCACTCAGAGTAGCCATCTGTAGCCATTATTAATTTCCCATAATTCCTAATGCTAAGATTTTGCACTTGTTCTGCTCAAAATTCCCAGCCACTGTTATATTTTTGTTTTATTTTAAATAGTTCGTTGCTGGTGACAGATGGGAAGGATGCAGGTCTGGGTGGCCTGCAAAGACCAAGGCTTTAAATGAAGAGGTATCCACCCTTCTTCCACATCATGTATGTTTAACTCTGCTGGCTTCCATACTCATTCCATATCAGCGAACCCATCAGCTGCATGTCCCACTTTAAAATATTTCATCCTTCTTATAGGCTCTGGAAAACTGCCACCACTCTAGGGTTTTCTCTCTCAAGTTTTTTATACGAGGCCTTTAGGCAGATGGACACTGTACGTCATTGCTTCCCAAACTTGGCTCCTTCCCAATGTGTGGACTTCAGCTTCTAGAATTCTGAACAATGGCCATGCTCAACATAGCTGTAATGGAACGTAAGGGTGACCTTAGGGAATGAAGGGAAGACATGCTGCTTCGGAAACCATCAGATAAGAGAGGCAGGAGCTCCCAGTGGTTTAAAAGTCAGAGGAAGAAATTTAGGAAGCACCCTCCCTCATTGATCAGATGGATAAAATGTCGCTGAGAACTTTGTACCTTCAGACTTGCAAGACTTGTTAATGCAGCTTCATAATAAAGTAGAATTAGTTCATCTACTCATGTTTCTTATCTGGTTTTCCTGGGAGGGCTGACAATAGCGATAACTCTTTACCTAGCAGGGTAAGATGAATTGGCCAATTGTCAACTTGCTGAGTGCTGTTCAATCTCTCCAAAGAATACTTCCCAGTCCTGCAGTCTAATTTTAGTTGGAAATGCTTGGAAGTTTGATGCAAACTTATGAGTTCTCACCAACTGAGCAAAGAAGACCTGGTATTCTATTGCTGTTAATAAGGACAGTCTATTTCTCCCCTTTCAAAATAGCAGTAGGAAGAACAGCACAGAAAGATTCCTTGCATGTCAATTCTTTTCCTTCAAAGAAAAAGCTGCAAGCTCTGACAGTGTATCTGCTAAAAATGAGGGGAGCAGAAAATAATTCCTCGAACCTTGACTTCCTGTCGTCCTATAGATAATGAGACAACTACTTAAACTACATTTTAAAAGTGCTGAGTAGCTGAAGCTGCTGCCTAATGATGTTACTCAGCTTGTTGGGGTGTGATTGACACTAAAAGTAATAAATTAGAACAGAAAATGATTTTACAAGATCCCCAGGATGACAGACAGGCTAACTGTAATATCCTCAATTACAGTTGTCACCGGATTTTATATCTGTTCACACTGAACTTGCCAAGGCAGGGAAACGGTACAATTTCATGGGCCATTGCCAGGTCCACCAATGATGAGAAATTTCCACAGACTTGGAAAGCAAATGAGCTATGAATACTCAGGAAAACAGAGCGGGGAAGTGAGCGGGTGAGAGAGGGAGATTTGGAGACTGTATCTCATCCTTTTCAAGGGAATGCATTAAAATGTTTGCACATTAAAACCTGGGTGAGGTTGATTGGTGCTGAAAATTAAATAATGGTATGAATTCCAGAAAGGTAACATAAGCAGAAAGCATTTCCTTGCCCTCTGGGAGCGAACAATCTGAAATTTGATCAGGTCACTGCATCATCATCACCAACAGGTGGGTGTCTACAAAGAAAATAGCTTCTTCTGTGATGGCACCCCTTTTATGGAATTCCCTCCCCGGAGGAGCCCAACTGGAACCCACGTTGCATCTTTTCAATGCTAGGAGTAGACCTTTGTATCAGGCTTTTTAGTTGGCTTTTAATTGTATTTTCAATCATATTGTTTTAGAAGTTGAACAACCACCTTGCTGCTATGTAGTCTGTTTGATTTTAAAACCAAAGGAAATTGTCCATTTCCTTTGATTTTAATGCATATGTTTATACAAACAATATTTCCAGTAACAATTTTAGTAATTTTTTTTATTGTAACTGCCCAGACAGCTCCAGCTATTGGGCAATGTTTAAAAATCAATTGAAATTGATTATGATGGTGGCAGTGGAGGAATAAATTGTGAGACATACCATATAGGGAAGGAAAGGTAGGCAGAATAAGAAAGATCATCTTTATGGAGATTCATTCATTCAGTTTCTATTACCGCCCCTCTCAATCAATGACTCTGGGTGGCTTACAATGAAAAATATATCACTCTCAAAGAATAAAGCAATAACAACATTAAAAATTTAAAATAAATATACATAATATGTATATGCATCATGATATTGAAGATCCTTCATCAATGGGATTTATGACATATTTTAAGTCCATGACGGAAAGATAATATTTAGAAGTGGCTCAGACCAACAACTGAACTATAAGAAGGAGGAAGAGGTATAGAACAATCAGACTTGTAAGATTCTGTTATTTTAGCCATTTTCAATAAAAGTAGTTTTAGCTTTCCTGTGGAGTTGATCTCTGTAGGAGAAGAGGTGGCAGAGCCAGGGGGAGGAGTCAAGCATGGCATCAGTCTGGAATCTCTACATAGACACAAACATACCAGTTCCAGCCCTCCATGGTGGCTGTTGAACTTGAGCTCACAATCACAGGTCTTCAACCATTATTGAGTAGATTCTTGTAATTAGTCAGGAACAATAGTCCTGCCTAATTACAAGAATCTAGTTTGAATCTTGGTGCCTTGGGCTTGTCTTTCACACCTGACAATGTCTTACCTGACAAAGGAGAAAGGATAGAGGTTGCTCTGCACTAACAACAGATGAGGATCTTACAGGCTTGAAAATTCTCCACCGAAATTCATGAAAGAAAAGTTGGATGGAAAGTTTCTCCAGGGGGAAAGTTTTCCCCTAAGCGGATGCAATAATAAGGGGGCTGGGATGAATTTCCTCCTCTTTGCTGTCCAGGCTCACAGCATTTACTCAACCTAACGGATGAAGCTAACCTGTTGAAGGCAAGCTTCTGAAAAGGTGTTTGTTTTTTTCCAGTCTGGTTGTTTTCCCAATAAATCTACTTCGCTCTTTAAACCAAGCCTCACCCTCTCTTTAGATATGCAGATGAAGTATCTGAATAATTGATCTGACTCAGAAAGTGATTTTATAAATTCGATTGAATTGCTGTTGAATTGGCAATCTTTTGAGTGATGGAGAAATGCCTAAAGAAAACAGCATCACCTGTAGGCGTGCGCTCAAACTGATAGATTTATTTAATCCAAGACACATTAATAAATAAGCCTATTCTTGGTATAGAGACAATTCCAAAACAGTTACACAATCTTAGTACAATACACTATTTTGGGGATTCAGTTTTCTAGAATACTAAATGTCAATTCATCTCGCGTGGGAAGCATTAAACTTTTCTGTTCATTTTTATGGGAAATATGTGATGGTAAAAATTAAAATATATTTTCCCCCAAGTGGAAGCTGTTAGCCCTTATTTTAAATTCCTATTCCCCCTTTTTTTAATTTTAGTTAACTTTGATTCCATTACATTAGAACTTTGAAGAAGATGCATTCAGGAATGATCAATTCTTAAACTGGAAGACAGAATGAAAAATTAACTTCTAAGCTATTCCTGTCTACCTTTCAGTTCCAGGGCATTGGGTTGTTGGATTTTTTTCCCTGAATTCGAAAACAGCCCTAAAAAAACAGCAAATGCGGAAAATCACACAGATGCGTTATTATTTGCTTTTCTTTCTTATAGTCTTCAAACTAACTCAGTTTGGGAATATTTATTATTTATTTGAATAGCACACGATAAAAGAAGGAGAAATTTAGGACGGTTTCCTGCAGACTTTCTGAAACAATGCTGCTCGACTGGATCTTCCATTATTTGTCAAGATCCTTGAAACAATTTCTCCTGCTGTATCACTGTCTTTTTCTCTTTCTTCTTCCTTTATCTTTTCAGAGGAGAGAGAGATCGCAAGAGGGAGAATTGCATCATCTCCAACTGTATTTACAAATTTACCTTGACCAGCCCTCTTGCTGCCAATCGGAAACAAAACCACATACTTAATTTGCTCTCTTGTAGCAATGGGTCTTAGGTTAGTTAATTTCAATTTTCGATTTCAAAAGCTATCAAATATGGCTTGGATAAGAAATCAATTTTTCTCAGCTGCTCCTGTTTTTATTCTTTTCTTCTTTCTTTTTTATTATTCTGCCTCCTGTCTTCTTCTTTTTTTTTCCCAACGGCCTCGAGAAGGTCTAGATTGGCCGGGCCATACCACGTGGTGACACAAGAGATTAGTTCAGTGGACCCTGTATTTCAGCAACCTCAATTATGGGCTGCCTCTTGTAATTTAGCCCTTATAACACCTAATTTCAGGAT
>JANHZU010002344.1:84912-95995 GCA_032468055.1 Acrochordus granulatus | reverse complement strand
TTCCTTCCTTCCTTCCTTCCTTCCTTCCTTCCTTCCTTCCTTCCTTCCTTCCTTCCTTCCTTCCTCTCTTTCTTTCTTTTTCCTTAACTGAAGACAAAAGCTTTTTCTGAGGCTGAAGAGAAAATAAATATCAAAATCTTTGTGCAATGTATAATACTATACAAGAAAGTAAGGTGGTGATAAGGAAAAAAGAAAGAAACACAGATTGATTGACACCTATGCTCCTAGTAAGGCAATGGAGGAATCCCTCAGCTTGCTTCAGAGCTACAGTAGATCCTCAACGTGGAAAGGTCAGATTTCCTTGCATTAATCCTAAGGGATTACTGGTGGCTGTTTAGAAAGCACAGACTGTGGTTGTCCCTCCCTATTACTTAGCCCTGGAATAATAAATAAATACACTAAAAAAAAAGCTGCACTAAAAAAAACTTACACATCTTTCAGAGAACAAAGAACATTGCACAGAGATAAAGCATATGAAATATTAAAAATTGGTAAAGGGCTTGTAAACTGCCCTTTTATGTGTGTGTGTGTGTGTGTAATTCCCATAACATTTTTGGTTCTCACCAAAAGGTTTACAGGAAGATTAGATGATGATTGAAGATGGAGTACATTATATGAAGTAGAAACTGGTGGCTGGGTTTTCTAAGTTATTCCACTTCAAATTATGTTTTGATACCAAAAGTGTCATATTTTGTTTGTCTTGAGAAAGAATGTGCTGAAATTAGCACTGAAAATGGTTCCTTGATAAAAATAAGCTTCATGCTAGCTACACAAGCGGTAGCTAGAAAATGTCTTACAAGTCTGAAGGTGGGCTATGGGAAAGAATGGATGAGCCAATCATTAGACATAGATTCTTCATCAAACTTTCTTCACCATTATTCCCAGGATATATATTTGTTCACTCACTATGCAATTCCAGCTGGGTAACAAAAAAATACTGTAGAAATTATCATCAATGCATTACACCAGAAGCAACTTAGATTCCAGATGGGCTCCACTAGACAGTTCAGGCCACAAAGTCAACTCCATGAGAAGACTAGAATTACTCTTTGTTGTGAATATAATATAATATACTCTATAATAACAGAATCTTGCGAATCTAGTTACCTCCCTACTTCTTATTCATCGGCGAATCAGGGAGGGATTTGTCTGAGCTACTTCAGAATGTTATTTTGTTTCCCAGAACATAAGAATGCTTCAGTCCCATTTGCCTATGTAACAATTCTATAGTATTTCTGATATCCCTTGCACTCTACATCAAATAATGGGCTACGCAAGTGCCTGGGGGAAGGACTAGCTATTCAGTGCATTCCCAAAGGTCAGCATGTTTGGGACCAGCTGAATTTTATGGGAGAATATTATTCCATAGTGCTGATGGACCTTGTGGGTTCCATCAGTTGCCTTTGCTTCATCAAGCACATCAACCATGTCAGTTCTCCTTGAATGAGAAGAGCTAATTGGAGATAGTCAGTCCCACAAATATCCAGGCCCTGTGCCATGAAGCTGTATAGGTGACCACTAGGATTTTCATTTGCACCAGAAATTGACTATTAACACCAGGTACCAAGATACCAGATAAGATTGTACCAAGTACACCTATAATTGGTTTTTCTATTGCATTGGACCAGTTCTAACTTCCAGCCCCATGTGCAAGGCATTGCAGCAATATAAACACAATGTGGATGAGATGTGAGTATTTTAAAACATTGCTTTATCCCTTTTTGGCTGCCTGTTCCTTTATGTGAATCTAAAAACGTAGAGGTAAGGATTGATGGGGGATTATTAATCAGGACCATCTCTGACCTGCCTTGAGTAAGCAAAGAACCACTCTGGACTATTCCATTCAGTTCTGCTTTGGGTTTGGGCCAAAATGAAGCAAAATCCTCATTTAGCGAGTACAATATCTCAATACTTCCCTGTTAGCAGAATAGTTGACTGAATCAGCACGCTGAAGAATTTTCCTGAATTAGTAACAGACTGAACAACAGTGTAGCAACAAAGCAATGATTGTACTATAAATTAACAACTAATCAATGGAGCTCTTTAGCTTAGCAGCAAAGCAGACTATACCAGGCATCTTAAGAAAGCATCAGATCATTTAGATTTTTTTCCTTTATACACATAAAATACAGGCTAAGGAGCAACTTTGTCCAGCTCTATCCAGATCTGCTCATTAGCTCTGCACCATAATGACTCCCTACTATTACATGTTTAATCTTAAGGAGCAAATTAACCCCTTGCGTGAACCTGTTTTGGGTAGCCCTCTGCCTCTGCTATTCCAACATTCATTACAAACAAAGCAGTTTTATCCATAATGGTTTTATGTTTCTCAAAGAAGGAGGTTACTACTATCCACTACTGGATAGACAGTACTAATACTAAGACACTACTAAAGACACTACTAAAAGCTTTCTTGCAAAGCTAGCACTCAAAGCGTTATCTACAGAGAAAGAATGAACACTACACTCTGGCTACCATTATGTCTGCGTTGCAAACTTAGCTTCAGTGAGCTTCATCTTTAGCCAAGTGAAATGTTTCGACAGAACGGTGAGAGAAGTTTCATCAATCCCAAATCTGATCAGACTGCAGATTTTAATTAAGGTGAGAAGAATAAGATGTTATTTGTCATATGGCAAATAACAATGAATTGGACTGAAGTTCAAACCCATGGAAGGAAATCATATTTCTCACCAATTATAATTGTGCAGAAACATGCAGATTTGATCTAACTGTGTACGTTCAATCTAAAATACCAGAAAGTTTATCCAGAAATGAAGAGTCAGGAAACTGGAATGTTATAGTTAGAAAGAAAATCTCCTCTGGTTGTCCAGTTTGGCATCCCTGGGTTGTCAAGAAGGAGCAAACGGTAACATCATGGTGTTGTCTTCTAACTGATATAAATTATATAATTCATGTCTGTTGTGTGATCTGATGACATCATGGTTTCTACCCAAAGCCTGTTCTTCTATTAAACAAGTATACCAGCTAAAATATTTACAATTTCATTAATATAAAACTAGTTTGTCTTTACTACTGATTTTCATGCCAAGACATTGGTATGATTTGCCTAAGTCAACTAATTCCCTATCATCAAGAACTACCACTTTTAAAACCAATTTTCCTCTTAAAAATCAGTTTATTAGCTTCTACTCCTAGCTCAAGGGACTTACTCCTCCTAACCAACAATCTTTGTGCTTCTCATTAAGTGAATTTTCTAACTTGACATCCATGTTACCCATCATTCCAGGGTGCATATTACTGCCAGTCATCCTTTCGTTCTTTCATTTCCACCATGATCGTGGATTTAGCTGGAGTCATAACTCTTCCAAATAGCATCCAGCTGGGCTTAGAAATGGTCCTTTCTTTTGATGTAGATAATAATGGATTTTCATGGAACTATCCAATGGGAAAAAAATATTATCCTTTTAAAGTATTCCCCAGAATATATTAAAAACAGTAATGTCAATCATAATGGTTTAATTAAGCAATTAAAAATATGGCAGATAATCAGCCAAAAACTATTTGATCATCTGACACCCTAAGGCACCAGTTCTTTGGTCTGTACAGGCATTTTCTTTTCCTGAAGACCCTTTTCAAATTGAAATCAGACAAAAGGTCTTGAGAGACCAAATCGATGACTGCAGATTTTAATTAAGGTGGGAAGAATAAGATAGTATTAAGGAATAGAGATCTGGTGTATAGCGCAATTGATTGACCATATGAACCTCAAACCTTTTTACAATGCAGCTGAGCTTCAATGCATCTTCAAATATCAGACACCTCCCTTCTGATTACTTTCATGCACACAGGAATCCGAATGCAAATTAAATTCCTGAGTTATACTAGTAGAAGACAGTTAATCTGTGCACATTCTCGCTTTCTTCTTCTGCAGGATACTTCCTTCTACTGATATCAAACAGGATGCCACAGTTATCCACAGAAACTCCCAGCAGTCATGGCAGCATATTAGAGTGCTGTAGAATAGTAATCATAGCTGGGGCCACACAAAACTAACAGGTCATATGTGATCTACCTAAAGTCTAGAACAGGCATGTCCAGTCTTGGCAACTTTATGATGTGTGGACTTCAACTCCCAGAATTCCTCAGCAAGCATAGCTGGTCTAGAACACAAACTTGGAGCTGAAAGTAATCCTAGTTCTAGTACAGATAGATCTATCTGTCTGTCTGTCTATCTGTCTGTCAATCATTTCTATTCTCTTTAGGTGACCGTAGAAATGTCTTAATTTCAGAGTTGTCTTCTTTTCAGATCGAGAGGTTCCCTAGTTGGAAACTACCCAGAACCTGCCTCTGTGCCCAAATATTGGAGAAATTTTTAATTTATTTATTAAATTTATATGTTGTACATCAAGGGATTTCATTTTTTTTAAATGAAGGAATTTGCCCAGTTGGTTCTGCAACCATTGCAGCCCCTAGCCAACTTCTTTCACTACACTTATAAAGATCTAAACCATAAGTTAATTAACTTCTTTTATTACCCCTTCCTGCTATTACTGACCAGCTGTCAGATTGGCAGCCTGGCTTCACTTACAAGGTAGCTAAATGTTTACAAAACCCACCCAGAGATTATTAGAGATTTTCCTCTTCTTTGCAAATCTAGTACATATTTTGTAGCAATACTTCAAGCAGCTTATTGTCTTCCCCATCATGAATTCTCCCAAAGTAATCACAGAGAGCTACCACCATTTGAACAAGCCACGAAATCCTGGTTTTCCTTTTCAGAGAATTGAGAGCTGCAAGCAACCCATTTCTTTTCAAAGGCAAGATTCGAAATCCCGTTTCCCAAGAGATACCTTCTGTCATCTTAATATCAATTAAACTTTGCAATGCACCACCGTCAGGAAGTACAAATGTTATTCTTGGTAGCAGCAATTTCTCCTGATGAACTCCCCCCCTCTTCTAATTGGTTGGGTTGATGTTCGATTGATGGGAGGAACAGGTGGTCTTTCCCTGGATGCTCACAGTAGGCTCTGAGAGAAGAAAAGGGTTAATTGGCATCCTAAGGGAAAATATAATTGTAAGGAAGAGCCTGGGGGTTACCCCTAGAATGGTGGGGGCCGTTGTGCAGGTCTCCCACCCACTGGAACTTTTCATACCTTGAAGAGCAAGTTGAAGACAAAAGGGGAAAACGACCGCTGTTTCTTGATTTTCACATTCAGTGAAACGACTAACCTTCTACTGTTCTGTGCCCACTCTCACGCTGGGCGCCTTTTGGAGTATCTCCTCTCCAGTTCACAGTTTCTATCAAGAGAGAGGGTTTTGACTGTGAAATTATGTCGGCGCTGTAAGCAGGCCTACAAGTATCTCTCTTTCTCTTTGTGGGTATACATGGGAATCTGTGTCCTTTTGAATTATTTGTGCCAGCGAGTTAAAAATTAATGAGAGTAATGATCGTAATAAATAACAGCAGCCTTCACAAATGCAACAAGGTTGCAGCAGATTTCACCAGCGTTACGTACCCATCAATGAGAAGCTAAATGTGAGAGGTAAATGAATTTGATTTTCTCCCTCTCTTCATAGTACACCTTTTTTTTTAAAAAAAGCACGCTTTTAAAAATAACAATTAAAAAGTAGAGAGGTGGGGAATGGGTGAAGTCCAGTGTCCTGTAGCTCAGAGGACGGACAAAAGCATGAAACATGGAAAGTGATGAAAGTAGCATCACTTTGGATTTGCTTCTAGAGATGGAGTGTTTGTCAACCTCCTTTTTTATGTAAATAATACCCAATTTACATAAAATAATAAAATATGTACATGCAAATATCGCTTTAGAAACAATACAATCCTTTCAGTTTTAGGCAAACATTGACAAACCGTATAACCTACACTAGCAATTAAATTCTAAACAGTTCAAATATTTTAGCATTTTTTAAAGGGGGGATGGGAAAAAGGATAGATAGCTAGACGTCTAGATGGCTAGATAGAAAGACAGCTAGACAGCTAGAGACAGACAGACAGACTAACAGATAGTCTGAAATTGTGTACTAGAAACAAAACAATCCTCAGAAATTTAACCAAATTGCCCAGAATACTTTTTCTTTTTTTCTCAAAAGAAGATTAATTAAAATGTTGACAAGCAGGACTTCTAACAAACTGTTAGAAGATCAAGCAAATGTATCTGTCAAATATTGCATGGCGATTCTTCAGTTCATCCCCAAAGAATAAAGGCTTTTTATTCTTGACATTTTGATAATTTGATTTCAATATTGGGGTATTGCCAACAAAATTACATTGTATGCTAAAGAGAAGGAAATTGCTCTAAAATGGTGTTAACCATCCTGTGAATTCAGCCCAAATTTTGTCAACAGTAAGACAAGGCCTATAAATTAATGTTAAGGTTTCTGAATTATCTCTTTGTTGGCAAGTTTGTTCGTCTGTTTGTTTGTTAACACAATTCACATCTCAACCTAAAGGCTCTGGGGGGGCTAACAATAGAACCTCCATAAAATTTATTTATTTATTAAATTTATATCCATAAAATGGAATAAATGCAAGGCAATGTAGTGCAATTGAGGCTCCAACCAAATTCTCCCACCATATATTATTAAGCAGGCTCAGCTAATATCCTGACCACAAAGCCCAATATCTGGGCTCTAGATGTTAAACTACTTTTCCATTTCAAAAATTCAACAAATTAATTAAAGTCAACCGTAACAAGAAATCCAGTATGGCATAATGTTTTTTCTTTTCCACATTGGAAGCAGCTAGCAAGACACTTCCGTGGTTGAGAGGATTAGCTGTTGACATCAACATTGTCCAGAGGACACCCGATGGGGGCTCAAACCACCAACTTGCCAACCTTTCAGCTGACAAGCCCAGCATCTTAACTGCTTGTGCCACCATGTGCCCCTCTGGCATACAGGTAAAGTTTCTAGACTGCAAATAGGAGACTGTGAGTTCTAGTCCTCCATTAGGCATGAAAACTGGTTGGGTGGCTTTAGGGAAGACTCTCTCTCTCAGTACAACCTATTTTATAAGATTGTTTTTTGGGGGAAAATAGGAGGTGGGGAAATTGTGTATACCTCCTTGAGCTGTACAAAACCAAGGTGACATATAAGTCTAATGAATAATTTATAGCATGAAAACTGCTTGTAGATGTGAGTGCACCATGAAACAAATCTACAACGATGTATATGCCAAAACAAGTGAGTTAAGAAAAAGTTTGCTTTTCAGAAGAATCTCAAATATCTTTCTCACAACCTTACATAGAAATGGGGCAAAGTTCATTATCTGAGAACTTTGTCTTTAATATTTGTTTCAATATTTATTTCAAGGAACAAACAATGATTATGCATTGTTTTAGAGCATTAAAACGATTGAGAACTTTTTAGAAAACCTAATATAATTTTTGTAGTGAGGGAAAAGGTGTGAAACTAAAAGAAAACAATATCTGGATATGTCTTAGATGTGAATAAAAGTTAGAATTTACTCTTTTGAAGTAAAAATTTCTGTGGTTGGGAAGCATACTCAGTATATAGTTCCATTTCATTGTACAACCTAGATGATTTGTCTGAAATTTGGGGGTCCTCGATTCTACCAACATGTGTAATAAGAACATTGATGGTATGGCAGCTAGATTGGTGATCAGATGATGATTCCTGGCCACCAAAGTCTCCCCAGAAGAAAGAGAGATCATGCGAGAGCCCACTTGTACTCTGGACAGCTACTCCTCATGAGTAAACTGCAAGAACTGAGGCTTCTGCAGTCAGCATGTGAGTTGAGAGGTTGAGAGGGCAGAGAAGATATCTATAGACCCCTCTCACCCTGGATGCAACTTATTTGAACCTCTTCCGTCTGGATGGCGCTATAGGGTATTGCATAACAAAACAACCAGACAAAGGGACAATTTTCCCCCATGACATCATTCAGCTGAATACCTGACTCATGCTATATGACAGGACACAAAGTGCAAAGAATTCTAAATTAACCCAGAAGTTCTATCTAAGATGTATACATACTTATCAAAATATCATGGTTCTAATTCTGCACTTTACTATATCCCTTTACTGGCTGCATACATTGGATGCACAATTACTGTTGAATATCTAATTTAATTTATTTATTTATGTTATTATTTTATTTACGATTGTCTTTCAAGTGCACTGAGCTGCTGTACAGAGTCAAATTCCTTAACCATGCTTGGCCAATAACGTATCTGAACCTGAGAATTGAAGGATATAGGATAATGTTATCTAGTTGCTATGTGAGCATAAGCTTCAGCATAACCATTAATCCATGAACTTAGAGCATAGCCAGATGAGAATAATGACACAGGAGAGGAATCTTCCATGAAAGAATGTTTGAAAACAAGGACAAGTATGGGATGTTTGAATATGAAAAAGTGAGAATGAGCCCAAATTTGATTGACCAATCCTGCAATCATTCTTCCAAATGTGAATACATCATGAGAAGTTAAGAATTGTCAGAATATAATGGATTCAGTAAAATAAAGATTTGCGGAAGTAGAAAATACATTTATAATTATGTCTTAATCAAACATAGACCCTGTTGCAATCACAAAGACTCTCAGCGGGTCATCCAAAATGAGTAACCAGTATCTAAGCACATAAAAGCATTTAGAATCCTAAACACAATACAGTACATGGAAAAGCTGTCCAGAGAAGTTCTGTTTTCAGCATTTTCTGGAAGACAGATATGGAGGCAAGCTTTTTTTTAAAGTATCTATTAAGAACAGAGCTTTGACCATTATGTGCTAAAATGCCAAGTTTAATATGGCTAAGTATAATAAAAGGGTTTTTCCATTCTAAATCCTGTTCCTAACATTGCCCAATACAACAATAAGCCCTTTAGGGAGAAGGGATAAACTGTGCACAAAACTGTATGTGCTCCTTGTTTACGGGATGCCGATGACTTTTAGAAGAAATAAAAGAGAGTAGATTAGAGTGCAGCACTTGGAAAAAAATGATGGTTTGATGGCCCCCTTATCCCAAATAATCAAGCCGTATGACGCAGAGAAATTTGCTGGCATTATTTCGAACTGCTCCTCATTCAATTCAATGAGAAAGTGTTTGCCTTCCAAATGTCTTTCAGATGAGAAGAACATCTGACCAGTTGGATTGGAGGATATTTGCACTTATTGGGTTACGAAGCAGCCCAACATTTATTGTGCAATCTGCTTTTGAATGCTGTGTAGCCTCCAGGTTTTCTGATATATCCCATTTACTCCATGGGAATACACCAAAACTATGAGAATTGTTGGCAGGCAAGAGAGCTACAGAAGTGTTTTTCTTCTTCCCTCCATTTTTCCTTTTGATTAAGAGAACATATAAAAAAATTAAGTGAAAACATTGGAATCCACACACAAATATACTGCAGATATACAGTATTGTGCAGAAGTCATAGGCCACCATTAGATGTGTTGATTTAACAATGGTATAATGATAATATATAATTATGTCTCAGCCTCTTTAGTAGAAGAAAACTAGGAAATGCAGAAAATTTGTGTGCAGTCTTCAAAAACAGGAAACAGCAGAAAAAACAGCTTCCCTCGATTAAAGTGGCAAGTATTTAGTATTGACTACTTAATGCTGACTTTTGCCTGAATAAGACATTTTGTTCTGAAAATTGTGTTGGTTTAAATTTTGTGTACGTTTTTCCTGTATATTTTGTCTGAATCTTAACACAGAGATCAAAAAATACTTATGGATGTTCATTAAAACTTTGTTAAAACAAAGTGAGTGGGGGCCTCAGACTTTTGATTATACAGTACTGTATAATCCAGGAATTTTAAAATGTCATGAAGATTATAGCTTTCTAAATGATCATTTAACTAGTTATGAATAATTGCATTCATACTTCGTATTAAGGAACTAAAAATCACTATTAAACCTTAGCTAAGAATGAGTAACAAAGACCATGGTCAATGTACTATATAATAAATCAAATAAAATTATACACTGTAATTATGTCTCCCCCTGTGGATCACTGCCTTGTGTGGTGGTGGGGGGCTCGTGTGACTCAGGGAAATTATGAGCTATGCCATGCAGAGCCACCCAAGAAAAACAGGCCATAGCGGAGAGCTCTGACAAAATGTGATTCATTGGAGAAGGAAATGACAACTCACTCAAGTATCCTTTCCAAGAAAACCCAATGAACAGTATCAATATTTAAAAGATATGATGCCAGAAGATGACCCCTTCAGGTCGGAAGTTGTCCAGTATGTTACTGGGAATTGTGGAGAGCAATTTTGAATTTTGAACATTCAAAAACAACAGAATGCTCTTGGTTTGAATCCAAGGCAAACCATTCAACATCACAGTAATCCAAGGCTGAACCAGCCTGATTCTATGATGGCCTACAATACTTTCTAAAATGCACACCAAAAAAGATATCCTTTTCATCATAGGGGATTGGAATGCGAAAATAGGAAGTCAAAAGATAACCAGAATAACAGGCAACTTTGGCCCTGGAGTAGAAAATGAAGCAGGGCAAAGGCTGACAAAATTTTGCCAGGAGAACAAGATGGTCATAACAAACATTTTTTCCCAACAACTCAAGAGGCAACTCTACACATAGACATCAACATATGGTCAAAACTGAAATCAGTTACATAAAATATATCAATATATTTTTTGCAGCCAAAGATGTATACAGTCAGTAAAAACAAGAGCTGGAGCTGATTGTGGCTCAGATCATGAGCTTCTTATTGCTAAATTCAGATTTAAATGGAAGGAAGGAAGGAAAACCATTAGGCCATTCAGATATGACATCGGTTATATCCTTTATGAATATATAATGGAAGTGAGGGATAGACTTAAGGGATTAGATCTGGTAGACAGAGTGCCTGAAGAACTATGGGTGGAGGTATGTAACATTGCACAAGATGTAGCTACTAAAACCATACCAAAGAAAAATAAGTGCAAGAAAGCAGTGTCTATCTGATGAGGTTTTACAAATAGCTGAGAAAAGAAGGAAAGAGAAAGGTAAGGGAGAAAGATGTCTGTGAAAAAGGTAATTTTTGAAAATTACCCTCACTCGTCCAGGGTAATTGCATCGCAACAAAGTTTAAAAAACAGGCATCTGGACTGGATTTTTTCTCAAGTCGAA
>JANHZU010002344.1:66880-80188 GCA_032468055.1 Acrochordus granulatus | reverse complement strand
CCTTCGCTTCCCCACACACGCACACAGTCTCCCTCCCTCCCTCCCTCTCTCCCTCCCTCCCTCCCTCTCTCTCTTTTAACCAGCCTGCCTTTTAGAGTCAATAGGGGGCATTCCTGAACTGTCTAAAAGAAAAATAGGAGAATACTAATTAGAATTCTATTGCAAAGAGTCTCCCAGTTGCTGTGCTTATAGATTTCAAGCTCCTTTTGCTTGAATTAAATTGCCAACTTTCTCTCCTCCCCCTCCTCCCTTCCCCCCCTCAAAACCCTCTCCTCTGCAAAGTATGTGTGTGTGTGTATGAGAGAGACAGAAGAAGAAGAAGAAGAAGAAAGGTGTCTTATTTGATTGAAGGAGAAATAAAAGCAGGATGGGGGATATTCTGCAGAAAACGGCCTGAGCTGCAGAAAAAAAATATTATTTTTTTTAAAGCCATCAAACCAAAATGAAATGAAATCCCTACTAGGAAATGTCAGAACTGTGTTTAAAAACTCCTAGCCTGTTTTCCAGTGTCAGGCTGCTGTCTTATTGGAGAAGGAGGAGAAGAGAGGCGGGTGAAAGAGAAGGAGGAATGGGGAGGGAGAAGAGATTGGCATAAAGCAAAGATATGCTGCCCCTTTGCCCTGACACTGAAATTCTGCGGAATAGCCAGCATGCTTTTCGCCAGCTCGGAGCCAGATGGTTCAAGCTTGCATGAAACCTTGGATGAGATCACAAGTTTTGTTCATGGCAGAACACACAACATCTACTGTTATTCTGTTAATACCTCCCTTTGTGAGCCATTGTGAGAGGCAGGGGGGACCGGGGAAGCAAAGAGAGAGGCGGGCGGCTGACGGAGATGTCATCCACGCCAAGGAGAAAATCCATGAATTTGTTTTCATCGGCCCTTTAAAAAAGAAGAAGAACCTGACATATCCTCAGATTAAAATATCGCCGTGAAAAGGAAAGTTCTGCAATGAATGTGTTTTGTGTGGGTGTGCGGCTTGCGAGTTGACAAACGAAATACGCACTGGAAAAGTTTGGCCATATGTGGATAATTTATGTTTCCAGGAAGCAAGGAAAAATGCCATCAAGGATTTTGTGCCAGTCGGAGTGAAAGCCTTTCCTCAAACCTGGATAGGGATGGAGGAAAAAAATGACAGGGAGAATAGCACTGATTCCTATGTGAAGGGCTCACCTCGAAAAATCTTAACCCCCCCCAAACCTTGATGAATTTTTGTCCTCCTCTGACACACAATCTTATTGCATCTGCTGCCTATAAAGAGTGGAGGTTTTGATGAATTCAGTCTCTCCTTTTAAGGTTTATTGCTGAAGTACATCTTAGGACCTTTTTCTCCCAAATAATTTCTACTCTCTCCAAACCCTCATTTCTTCTCCTCCCAAATTTGCATTTTTATTTGAAAAGGTGGGGGGGAGAACGAAGCACAATTGTCCTCAGTTGGGAGGATTAATTTGTAGCTTCACTGAATAAACGTATGGATGGCTTTTGCCATCCTTAAATCAGGGACAGGCATATCGGCAAAATATCCAAATGAATACCCCACAGTTGAGTGAGCCCTAAAGAACTGATGTGTACGTGAACCACAGTGAAATGAGAAAAACATCATTGGTTCAGCCGTAAACTGTTGTCTGACCCAGGTTCTTTGCATGCTTGCTTAAACTCTGGTTTACGGACGTGGCTTTAAATCTTAGAAATGTGGGCTACGGGTTTTGAATTAAATTGCTTGAATGGCAAATCTGATGAAGGATTGAATCTGTAAACCCATAAAAGTACGTCTAACCTACTCCCTCCTTCTTCCTTCTGAAGTGATCCTTTCTATAACATGCTTCCTTTTTGATTAGGCTGGGGCGTTGGGTAAATAATATTCCTGTTAGCTAGGTCTAATATGCCAAGTTATTTTGTTTTTATTTTGCATTTTTTGCCCATCAGAAATAGGATCTTCTCAGAACGGGGAACCGATGAGGTGGCGAGATACATTTTCTACTTCAAACTCTGGCGGGGCCTGCTGTATTGTTTAATTAAAAGTGTGCCACATTCTAACCTCTCCCCAGCCTGGATGCCACATGAATATTTTATCTGCATTAGTATAAAGTCCAGAAATAATTTGATTATCACACCAAGTATTTACAATTGCACATTTGGTGGGAAGCACTTCAGGTGCCGCTTTTTCAAGACTTAAGCAGCCTACTGCTCTCTAGCGAGCCGTACCCTGATATCTCACTGGAAACCAGGAGGTGAGCTTGCCTTCCATTGCTTTTGCATGACATTCCCTGTTCTTCCTCTGAAAAATCCACCTTCTTTTCACAGTTCTTGTTCCAAAGAGTGTCAATAGGCAGAGTAGTAGAATGACCCACAAGATGGCACCTGTCACCAACCTGATTTCTCCTGTCTTCTGCAGGGCAAATTCTGTTTGAACCTGCTGTGGCCTCTGTCATAATCCTCAATTTCCCTTCCACTCTTGGCTTTCCTCCTTAATCCCATTTCTGCAGGCTGAGGATGTGCTGGTCCAGCAGCCAAACCTTTCTCCTTCTCCCACCTTGTCATTTTCTTCCCCTGCTCAGAAATGCCAAAGTAAAATTCATTGGAAAGCACTGGAAAATCCTTTGGAAATTTAGCTTCACCAGCTCTATGTATCTCCAATCTTTGTGCAAATGTCCTATTGAAATGTATTTAACACATACGCATCCACACACTCACATTCCTTCTTTTCCTCATGGCATGATTTGAAAAAAAAATAGGCATTCGAATGCAACATTTTTAAGTTGAATCTCCAACGTAAGCCAATTTATGAGATCCCTAATCAAGGTGTTTGGTTAACACTTAAAGGAACTACACAAGGAATCTACAATAAACAGGACCTAAAGCCAGCCTCTTCTATGTTTAGTCCTTGCCAGCTCTCTACAACCATGAGCTGAGTTCGAGTCCATGAATATTAAGTGGCATTTTTCTGTTTTTGTTTCAGACTATACCTGTTTTGACAACTGATGTACCATTCAGGCAATGGCAAAAAGATATATCTAGATTTATATGGCAAGGGGGGGGAAATCATGAGTTAAATATATTTTACAAGGGAAAGAGGAGGACTGGGTTTAGCTGATTTGAAATCGTATTGTGCAGCTTGTTCTTTGGTCTGAATGAAAGAATACATGTTAGTGAAAAACAAGAGACTTCTAGAATTAGAAGTTCATGACCTGGGGTTTGGATGGCATGGATACCTATGGGAAAATAAAGTTAAAATTAATGTGGATTTTAAAAATAATTTTATCAGACATGCCATATTGAGAATATGGAGGAGATATAAGCCTAGGTTGTTTCTGAACACAGCTGAGTGGATTGCAGCTCAGGAAGCGTTCCATAGAAGAGAAACAGCAAGCAACGACAAATGATTGATGTCTCAAGAATTATTGGAAAACTGTCAAGGGGAATTTAAGATTAAGATTTGTTTTAAGATGTTTTAATTGTGTCTTATTGATTTTTACTGTTTATAAGTTTTTTATTGTAAGCCGCTGAGAGTCTGATTTCGCGGCATAGAAATCCAATAAACAAATAATATAAATAAAATTAAATCAAGAGGGCAACTGATAGCAGAAGGAGATCTTAGTAATTTTCCCATCTACAATTATCATGAAGATTCAAAATGGACAAAAAGACTTGTGGTATGGAGTAAAATAAGGCAGAATTTGAAATACTGAAATGCACTGATGGTGAACATGCATTTGCTAAAATGTATAGACTTTTGTTGACATTTGAAATAGAGGAAGAACAAGTCAAAAATGTATGATATTGGGCTAAAAATGTTGGTTATAATATACAGATGGTCCAATGGGAACATTTGTGATTAAAAGGGTTGAAATTTACACTGTTATGATCTTAAAGGAAATTCGTATAAAATGTTGTATTGTCGGTATATAAAGCCAGAGAAATTATCTAGAATGTGTAAAGGCGCTTCAAATGTATGTTGGAAATGTGAGCAACATGAGGGGATATTCTATCACACGTGGTGGACATATAAAAAATAGAAAATTTTGGATTCAAACACAAACTTTCATACAGAGTATTAATATTAATTTAAAGATTAATGTTCAGTTGAAGCCAGAACTTCTCCTTTTGGGATTGATGGATACACAGTTGGAAAAGAGTCATGGAAAATTATTTCAATTTATGATGACCCCGGTGAGATTATTATATGCCCAGAGGTGGAAGGATTTGACACTACTCAGCTATGGAGAAATGATTAATCAGATTGATACATTTTCCTGAAATGGACAAATTGCATTCTTTGATTAGAGAATACACATTATCCGCATTTTTTGGTGACTAGAAGCTTCTCATGGACTTTTTGAGTAAAAAAGTATGAACTTGTGATTTATGATTTTGTTGATTCGACAGGATAGATTATAGAAGGAAAGGGTCATGATGTAAGTTTAGAAAAAGAGGTTAAAAATATTTTTATATTCAGAATTGTTCCAAAGAAATCTGAAAGCTACTTCTGTTTTCATATCTTTTTTTTACATCTCGCTCTCTTTTCTTTGTTTTCTTATCGCATGTTTAGTTTCTTCTCTTCTTTCTTTGTTTACTTTGTTCTAATTTACTTTGTTGTAGTTTTCATTATTGTTCTTAAAACTTTTAATAATGATTATATTTTTTTTTAAATATTAAGTGGCATTTTTCAGTTGCAGGAAATTTCCCATCCCTCCTCACCTATGGGATTTCCCACCAAACAAGTGGAAAATTCAAAATCCTCAGCAATCTAAAAAAGCAGGTCAAAAGATTTTATAGTTTGTGCAGGGAGGGAGGGGGACAAAAAAAAAGCTTAGAAATGAAGATACTGTGTTATGTGTTGGACTCCATATATTGTAACCAATTCAGATACTAGCTCCCCGAGCTGTTGTATCTCTCACTGCATTGTGCAGTTGTTCTGAGTGCATTTCTCTAGTTCAGCAATCCAGCTCATGTACTGTTGGCTTCTTTCATCCACCGTTCCGATTGCTGTCATATATCATGGATGCACCAGTTGGCATGACACTAATCTTACCTAGACCTGCCTGAGGACATCCTCAAAACTGCTTTGATGGTGATACCCCAACAGGGATGGATAAACTGCAGGTGGGAAATGTTTTGTTTTTTTAAGGGAAAAATATATCCTCTGAAATGCAAAACTTTGGCAGCCCTGGCAAGAATTTAGTTTTTTTAATTTTCTGTCATCTTCCTTCATTTATGAGCTGGGAATGGAAAAAAATAATCTGGATCATTCACATGGCTTTCTAAGTTTGGTTTGTTATAGTACTTTAATTTGTGTGTGTCTGCATTGGTGTGTCTGAGTGTGTGTATTTATGCTCATATATATGAGAAAACCTAACCTTTGGATTAGTTAATAATGTAGTGTATTGAGCAAAGTGAAAAAATAGATTAATACAGTTATCAAAATAAATGAGCTCACTTTAATCCTATATGTAGATGGTCTGGAGTACAGAAAGACACCCCATTACAGTTCTATGAAAATTTTCTAATTTTCTACTCTCTATGAAATTTATCTCAGCTTGCACAGATCTTCTCCTCCTCCTCCTCCTCCTCCCAAACCTTGTTAATCAGATTACCAAATTTCCTGTAACTGGAAGAAACCAAGGGGATTGGAGAAAAAATTTGAGAAACTGTGCAAATCTATGTCCAAATAAGTTGTATATTTATTTATTTATTGAATTTATATGCCACTTGTACTTCAGAGTGACAGAATAGAAAAACCACTGACATCCAAGTATATGGTGAATTCCATGGCCTTCATATAAATAAAAATGATGGAGAAAGGAGCTGGATTAAACCACTAGACAATAATTCAAGGAGTTATTTAACTCCTTAACAAGGAGTTAAATCAAAGAATTTGATTTAATTCTAATAAAAATTTGGTTCTGCTCCTGTGAATCCTGACTCTGAAACAGGACGCAGCTGCCCAGCCAGCAAGAGAACTGATCTCATCACAATGACAGCCAAAGTTGATAGAGGCAACCAAATAGCTTGGGAACAACTTTGAAATGAAGTTTATTTGGAAATAGGCTATTGCTCCCCATAGATTAATTTTAGCCATCAGCACCTATCAGTGCCATTTCCTTACAGCAGTCAAATGTTGGGGGCAATCTTTGTCATAGCCCATCTTGTATTTTAAATCTAAGTCTTGCTTGAGTGTAGAAATCCTAAACTTTGCTTGTATTACTGATCTTCCTATTGAAACTTGATTGTCTATTGAATCTTGACTGCTGCATATTTTGACCTAGTGATTTTGCTGTGAGTGCCTTGAATTCTATGACTCTACATTGCTGGGACAGTAGAGGACGACAGAAAACTATGCAGTGCCAAGGCAAGGAAATGCATTTGCAAGAAGTGGCTGCAGATGTATGTGAAGTTCTTTTCCCCCCATTCAATCATGTCTAATTTCCAGAGACTACCTGGACAAGTCCCTGAAGTTTTCTTGACAAGATTTTTCAGAAGTGGCAGTTTTTCAGAATTTTGCCCTTGCCTTTTCCTAGGGCTGAGAGAAAGTGACTGGCCCAGCTTTCTGCCTAATACAGGACTAGACCTCGCACTTTCCTGGATTCTAGCACAAAACCTTAAGTACTGCTCCAAATGGCTTGCCATGAGGCTAGGTGTGTGCTATTTTAAGGTTACAAATGTACTTTTAGAAAGAACAGCTGCAATTAGTATTATCCATCTGACTTGGGGTCTGTTGACCAAGTGCAAACTGGAAGTGCAAAGTTCCAGATTCCTCCCAGTGTTTTCCTTTTTACAGTTTTGGCTTTATTTATTTTTGGTTTATGATTTATACTTTTACTAGGTTCTTCCAACAAATGATAAGGAACAGAGGTATTCCAAACATGTGAAGCTGAAATCTTCAATTCTGATTTTGAAATTGTTCTTTTCAATTTGAAATAGGTTATTGTGATTATAGAATCATATGGAATCATATAGAATCATATCATCTTTATGAAATAGGTTATTCTGATTCATAAAACATTCTGCCGATGTTTCAAGGTTGAAATTTTGAGTTTAAAATGGTTCTTTTAGCTCAGAGTCTCAAACCTGGCATGGCATTGCATTGTTAGGGTCTTCTCATTTTCCACACGATGAGTTTATACACACTGAAATACAATTAATCCATTAAAATGGAGAAAATCTCTCTTTTTCTCTCTCCTTTACCAATGCAGGCCTCGTGAAATCCATGACTGAGTTCCAACATTCTGATTTCACGAAATAAATTTTTGTTGATGTCATTACCCTCAAATATAAAAGAGGGATAAAAACAACAAAAAAGGTTGACAGGACTTTTTCTGCATGATCATAATCTAAATATGTCCTTGTTGGACTGAAGAAATATCTTGGGGCCTCAGATGGTCCGCCATATTTTATTCTGCTTGACTGTACCCCAACACCTCCTCATATGTATCTGTACTTCCCACTGAGTGGTAAGCAAACATTATATCCTATCTGTTCCACAGAGAAATAGATGGGGGCGTGAGTTTGCCACTGCAACACACTCTTCTGAATTGTGTGAACCATCTACTCCAATTCTTTCTCCTTTTTTCTTCTCAGAAATGCGTGCAATTAAGCTCACAATTTAGCGAGTGTAATGAAACAAATAGCAGAAAAAAATCTCACACGTCAAGGACAGCTACCATTTCAGGTGTATGTCAGTGTGCATGTACACCCACGTCATGCTGTTCTTACACATTTCCAGAGCATTGTGTAAGAATGTCAGAGAGTGACATTTCAGTTCACCCGCTATACACTGATCCAACCCAAAGTTTTTTTTAAACTTCCATATATTAGAAAAAACAAATTTACAATGCAGCACATGGAGAATAAAGGCAGAAAGAGAAAGGGAGAGAAAGAAAGAAATGAAGCATGAGAATGATTTAACAAGCTTCTTTATTCTTCTATGTTTTTCAGTGGGTCTTCTCTGAAAGCCTCTTCTGCTAATTTCAAAATGTCACATTCTTTTTAAAAAAACTGAGTATTGTCCTAAAAATCCCTGAGATGATGGTCTCCATTTATGTTAGATACTTACTGCTCTAAATTAGTTTTCCTCCTATTTTGTTTCTAGGACATATTGGATGTGTCTTTTTTAAAGCTCTTTCTTTCATCTTATCAGACAAAAATGCTGTTGCATAAGTTGTAAGTTCTAGTATGTTTCCAGATATCCAACCAGATACTTTGTGAAATTAAATATTAGATTAACCTAAGTGGTCTTTTCTACAATAAATCCACATCAGGTTTCAAAAAATATAAGTTACATTGGTGAGTAAGGGTTCCATCCATCTAACTGTTCCAAAGACTCAACTAACAATTCAGCCTATGAAGAGAAGGTTTAGGGGTGACATGCTTGAAGTCTTCCAATAATAAGACATTGATTTACTCTCCACGGCCAGGACAAGAAGGAATGGGTAGAAGCTCATCAGAGGGAGATCCAACATGGAAATAAAGAGGAATTTCCTGACAGTGGGAATGATTAACCGATGGAACGGCTTGCCTTCCAGAGTTGTGGGTGCTCCATGGCTGGAGGTTTTCAAGAAAAGATTGGACACTCATTCTATGATTCATAAGTTAGAATTGTTCTTGCTTGCTTTCAGCATTTGTTTCTGCTTTTGGAAGGGACAATCAGACAGACCTTTATTTCAGTGATGGAATAAAAGTACATGCGACAATAAAAGTACATGCGACAAAACAGACAGCACAAAACTGTTCCCTAACAACAAGAACTATTGGCGTTGTTGCTACTGGCTTTGTCATTGATGGGCAAAGCTTATGCATACTGTAGCAAAATTTTGCTACTTGTAGAGAAATAAATTTATCTTGACTGTTTAACAGATACTGCAAACAAAAATTATCAGAATGCCCTGGAAATTTCAATAAAAGAGGGGAATCCATTGGTGAAGAATGTCCCTGTAGAAGTGGTAATACAGAAGAACATGAGCTGTGGTTTCTATGGTACCCATATCACTGGGTTTCATAGGGGTTTTTTCTATATTTCCCTTTGGGAAGGGATAATTAGATATATTTATCAGGAAAGGAATAGTTAAGATCCATCTAGAGACATAAGTTTCATCAGGAACCAGTATTGGACAGACTTTTGCAAGGGGGTGGGAATGTAAGTTATGTATGTCAGGCTAAGCATAATATGGAAATATAGATGCCCTCATGTTCTGTTTCCAAGCTTCCTGGAAGCAGATGCTTGTCCATTATGGGAATTTTAAACAGAATGCTAGCCTTGTAGTGTGAGCCAAGAGGTTTTTTCTTACATTGGTATGTTCCACTTTAAATGTCAGAGAAAAGTCCATATGGTACAAAAAGTCCATCTACTGGTTTCTATAATTTTATTAATAATTTACATACACGTATATCCAATTCCCACCCACCCCGAAAAGGATCATTCTTTCCTCCTATGCAAATAAAAGAGTAAATATGGGTTCTTCGACAATGGAAATTTGGGATGAAAAACAGAGGCAATTCCCCTCCCTTCCAGAAGACTGAAAGCCAGAAGGTAGAAATCTAGAAATCATCAGAATAAGAAAATCAGAAAATAAGAAGCAATTGTCCACTGAGACCGATCCTCTCGTGAATACATTTTCAATGAAGTTGAATTGTAATGTAACTGTACATCACAGTTGTGTTATAATTGAAATGATATAGCAGAAAATGCTGGGATCAGATCAACATGATATGTACCTTCTGATTCAACTGTCTAGGTTCAAGCCTGTTCCCTTCTCTCCACTGTATTCTGATGTTCAAACAAAGGGTCTTCTGAAAAACTGTCTTTCAAACAGAAGATACCTTGGAGTGAAAGATCGGCCTTCAAAACAACAGGGCAAATCTGATGGGGGGAATCTTCAAATGTTGATGAGCTACTAGACTAGGACAAAGCTCATCCTGCGACATGTGAAGATGTTGCTACTTTGTCCTTAAAAGAAAACCATAATAAGCCAGTGAATTAAGCAAAACATATTTGGCTTGGACGGAGTTTCTTTAAGATTCCTGTGGTAAGTTCTGGTGTTTCATTGTCTTCAGACTCATTTACTATGGACCACAGACTTGAACCTGTAGCCATGAATATGGTTTTACAGGACTTCTTTGGGGGAAAAAAGCATGAGAGAAAGGCACATCAGAATTATTACTGCATTGGTATGCCTTCTAGTGCTATTAAATTTTAACCATCCCCTTCTTTACAATTCTGTATCATATTAATAACAAGATCATACTCAATTTGTAAAACCATTTAATAAAAAAAAGACTTAATAGTTACTTTGTTAGCCATCCTGATAAAAAACCAATGAGAGTAAACTGATGGTGGAACCACTTACCAAGAGGTCAGTGGGCTCCCCTTCACTGGATTGGTCCAAGTAGACACTGGGTTATCCCCTGCCAGGGATGCACTGTGACAAAAGATGGATTCAGTAACCTTTGTATCTCCTTCAACTCCAACTTTTTAACTCTCAGTGTCTGTGTACACACGCAATTTGTGTGTGTTACAGTCCTCAATTTACAACCATTCATTTAGCAACTGTTCAAAGTTATAATGGCACTGAGAACAGTGACTTCAGACCAGTCCTCGCACTTACAATTGTTGCAGCATCCCCATGGTCAAATGATCAAAATTCAGCAGCTTGGCAACTTGTATGTATTTATGATGGTTTCAGTGTCAGGTGATTGCCATTTGTGATCTTCCCAGCTGGTTTCCAACAAGTAAAATCAATGGGGAAAGCTAGATTCGCTTAATGTTGATATGATTCACTTAACAACTGCAGTGATTCGCACTTTACATACTCCTTCTCCCCCAATTTGTTGTCCTTGATTTTATTATATATTTTTATTTTGCACTGCATTCTGGTGATGTGAGCCCTGGAGACCCTGAGAGGTAAAAGAAGAGGGTGACCAGGATTAGATTTGCCACTTGATTTAGAAGTTTATGTGAAATTTCTCTATCTTGATTTGAACCTCTTTCAACTTGAGCAAGAAACTATATTTGGTTAAAAATATTTAGTTTTCAATCCAACATATTGTCAGGGTCAATGGAGGAAGAATCGTGCTAATATCATCTTCATAACCCTTTCCTGAAATTCACTGATTTTTTTCCCATGTAACAACAGAATATAACATGTTAAATGATATTGATATCACTCCTATTAAAGAGCTCACTTGAAAGAGGGACATTGGAAGGGGCCTTCTACTGACCATGCAAGATGATCTTTCTTGACAGCAACTGTCCAGCTTCTCCAACAAGAGATAACAATGTCAGATACCGAATCTGCCAGTTCTGGTGGATTTTATTGCTCTTGTAGGCTGTAAGTCTCTGTGCTTAAATCAAAGAACTGGCACAGGAATGTGTTAGATGGGAAATTTACAAGCAAAATCTATACCCTTGTTTATTTATTAATGGACATGGGGCTGAGTAAAGCTCAAAGTTCTTTGCCTAAAACTCAGGATTTTAATGATGTTGTTCCAATAGATTTCACTCAATACATTTTGAGAGACTATATAATTGAATTCAATTAGAACTATATTAGAATTATAGTTCTAATTGGGTGACATTGGGGCTGTTCCCTAGTAATTATCTGCTGGTTCCAGAGCTGCTTTCAAATGGTTCCGGAGCAGAAAATGGTTGCGTTTTTTAACACAGTTCTCATTCAATTTGATCAACTGCTTTCTACATGCTTTCAAAGGAGAAGAGAGTATAAGAGAATTCCTCATGCTGGAGTGTCATGTTATAGGGAAAAAGTAAATGTTTCCCCTTTCAGTTATGTCTGACTCTAAGGGGTGGTGCTCATCTCCATTTCATAGAGCCAACATTTGTCCGAAGTCGCTTCTGTGTTCACGTAGCTGCATGACTGTATGCCAAGGCGCAAAGAACACTGTTATCTTCCCACCAATTTAGGCAGTACCTATTTATCTATTTGCATTCTTACATATATTTGAACTGTTAGGTTGGCAGGAGCTGGGGTGAATAATGGGAGCTCACCCTGTTATGTAGTGCCTGGATCTCGAACTCAAGCTGCCAACAAGCCCAGCATCTTAACCATTAGACCACAGTGACCCAGTTGTTTTTATAATATGCAATATAATACATAACAGTCATGTTATGTTATTGCATGTATCTAATTATAAGATGGCCTAATGGTCTGTGTCCATTTTGTCTCTTTCACTGTATGGTCTTCAGCCTCTCTGGCTTTCCACTTTTTCAATGAATGATACCCAGGAAGGAATTTTTCAGAGTGTTTTCCTCAATAGCAGGGCTATTAGGACTCTGTTTGGCTTGGAGTCCTAAAGGAGGGATATCATCATGGAGGTGGCAAATAGATTAAGTTGCCTCACTTCTCCCATGTGGGTTGCTCCCTTCCTCCCGATTTAGTTTAAATTTATAGATCAATGTTTAACTCTGTTATTAATATTGTTTTTATTTTTATGTATTGTAAGCTGCCAAGAGTTGCCCAACGTGAGATTGGCAGCATAGAAGTTTAATAAATAACTAAATGTCCTCTTTGTAGGAATCATGGATGAAGAATTAGAAAAAAGCCATGGGAATTTGATGATTGGAAAGTCTTTATGGAGCTTTTGTATAAAAAATTGAAAAAATGAGCTTGTGATTTATGATTTTAATGATTGGACAGAATTGATTATAAAAAGAAGAGTAATACAAATATAACTCTAAAGACAGAGGTTAAAATATATTTGTACTTTTAACTGCTGTGAAGAATATTGGAAGCCGCTTCTTTGCATTTTTTTTTTGTCTTTTCTATTTTTCCTCAACTACCAAGTTGGGTGCTAAGGAGCAAGGGAGCAAGTGGTGTGGGCTGGTGTTAGGCAGCACAGATGGGCAGGTGCTACAAATGGGCACACGTCAGCATGGGTGCATGTGAGGTTGCCAGAGATGGATGCTAGGGACTGTAGACTGGTGGGAGAATATCACCACCCCACTGGGAAGAAAAGGAAAGGGACCAAGGCTGTGAGTTTTCCATGCTGTTTACCACTGCCAGTCAGATGAACCTCTCACCAGACAGCAAGGTGAGGATGCATGAACAAGATGCCTATTTGGCTGAGGGCTTTCCATGTGGCAAGGTGGTCAGAGAGGGAAGGAGATATGGTAGCATACTGTAGAATGGGACGTCCTGCAAAGCATGCTTGGTAAAGCCTCTGTGCAACACAGTTTGTCAATGTCAGCAAGCTTAATGGAGGGGAATCAGGTGAAGAAGACAATGTAAGTCAGCTGAGGGCAGCAGCAGGGGGTGCAGGGGCTGTCCTAAGCACCCAAGTTGTGATCATGGGGCCAC
>JANHZU010002344.1:54262-66780 GCA_032468055.1 Acrochordus granulatus | reverse complement strand
CATCGCGGCTACATGAGAAAAGGAATTGAAGGAATTACATCAGTAAGTGTTTTTTGCTTTGATCTATTCAGAATTCTCCATGTGAACTGCAAAGGGGAAAATTAAAAAAAGGAAAGATGAAATGTTTTTTGAAGAAGCAGGTCTGTTAGCTATGAGAGCAAAATAGAAATCCTTTACTTTATAGTAGCAATAAATTATAATTTGAGTACAAAGCAGGGATTTCCCATCAAAAATTGATACTTCCATAAGTATCTTCTATAGCACCATCAGAAACAGAACTCTGCTGAGTCAGATAGACTTTTGTAGGTTTTATTCTTCAGGAAACTGCTTAAATTTTCATCCCACTGCATTTTAAAGGTGACATTTATGTTCAGTTTAAAGCTTAGATCTCCTTCCTATGCTTTCTTTGCAAATATCATTTTGCAGCGCTCAAATGTGTTAGTGAAAATACCAGTAATAAATGGTTGAATGATGGTGGTGGGTCATGTTTGCATTTTGCTTGATTATTTTAACATCTAATATCATCCTAAAAGACATGACCATTTTTCAGTTCTCTTTCTGGGTAAGCAACATTATTCAGTATCCCATAATATATTTTTTTTTTCTGGAAAAGTATCCCATCAACAGTTCCAGTCCTCCCTCCTCCTCCCTCCCCATCACCAGCATACAACCCAATTTGATTTGGTTTGAACTTTCTGGAGCCACATCTAAAAAACCAGGCAATTCACATAAGATCACAGCTATTCTTCATCCTCCCACCAAGAAATAAATCCGTGGATAAGATTTGTTCTCTTTTCTTTTCTTTCCCTCACCTCCCTCCCTAGACTGTCTTAGTTGGAGAATTAGGAAAGTGAGATCAAATGGAGTAAGAAAATGGAGAGAGTGCAAACTTTGCCCATTGCTCAGGGACAATCATGCTGAAAGATTAATCCACCCTCTCAATTAACACCTCACATGAAAATCCTAGCAAGGTCATGGGATCTGTACCGCCGCTCGGTCAATCAACGGTTGCCTGCTTCCATACAAACCCAGATCGAATGCAGAATTAACACTGTTCCCCAAGCCCTTCCTCACCGTCTCGCCTCAAATTAAGCCCTTGCATGGAGCAGATATGAAAAGCATTTCTAATTAGGGTCTGAGGTTACCGGTTAAAATGCGGTCGAGCCGTCTCTCAGCCATTCTTCAACGTGTGTGTGGGATTTTTTTTAATATATCATTTTAATTAAACTCAGATACTATTTAATTCCTACCTGCATATATTTAATGCTACTTGAATGCAGACCTGATAAAGTATATTACTGATCCTCGCTTAGCTGCCACAAGGACTTATTAAAGAGAGGGTGACTGTCTTCTAGATCTTCCTTGTGCTTTCTTGCAATAATTACTTCCCCCCCCCATCAAATGAAAAGCATAATATTTTTCCTCTCTCTGTTTCACTCTGTAAATAGATTTTTTTTCCCTTGTGAAACCTTGGCTTCACCACTCTCTTCACGAAATTATAATTAGAATGCCATTGTTGCCTGTCAATCGCCTGTTAAAACTCACTTTGCATACTTGTTACTTTCTAAAATGTGCAGGTCTTGTAGAACTCTCAGTATCGACCCTTGAAAAAATCCCTTGGAACTTACTTGCCTCCCCCACCCCATTTTGTCCCACACTGACCATATTTGGAAATGTCACTGAATGTTCTTGAATGACCCAAGAATGATACAGTTATGTTTGACCATCAATTAGGACATCAAGTGCATGGCTGTCCGGCTCTAATAAGACATTATTAGCAAACAGAATCCTTGGTGTGTTTTTAAGCATCTCCTTGATATCTCCAAATTCTCTTTCATGCTAGAATCTACCTTGGTTATTTCCAGAGTCTGTTTCAGAAGGATTATTTCAGAATAACACCTTCAGAAATGAACTGAATGTCCTTCAGAGCAACCTGGGCCAACTGGGTCTCACATGTCGGGTACAGAACAATTAGTTTTATGTTGTCTTTCTGTAAGACGAGGTGAGCACCCAGAGCCCTAGCCTAATTTGGAAAGCCTTTGTAAAAAAATTGTCCAGAGCTCTGTCTTTTTGGAGGAGGAGGAATGGAAAAGCAGAAAAAGAGGAAACTCACACAGAATCCAACTGCACCTTCACCTTCTACCAAAAGAAGCCTTTCATCGATTCAGACAAGGGTGGGTAAATTTGTGAACATTTTTGGGTGGGACTGAGGGCCACAAGTGGAGGAGCTACATCATGTGCATGAACAAGGCCGCATTTTGAAAGAGGTTGGGGAATATTTTTTCTTGGATAAAATCTGGGATTGTCAAATTGAAATTGAAAGGCATTACATTCAGTTTTAACAATGGGATCAGAAAGACCTTCAAGGGCTGCCCAAAGAAGATTTGGGGCTATGAGGGCTCAGTTGAGGAGGGGGCAATTTAAAAAGAACAGTTTAATAAATGTTGTCCTACTTGATCACCAAAGGTAGAATCAACAGGATAAGATTAATTCCACCATTCTTAGTTTAATGACAAGGCTTCAGTCTTTCTGTCTACTTTTCAGACTTTATTTTTTTGTACCCCACCTTTATTATTTTTATAAATAACTCAAGGTGGCAAACGTATCTAACATATCTTCCTCCTCCTATTTTCCCCACAACAGCAACCCAATAAGGTGAGTTGGGCTGAGAGAGAGGGACTGGCCCAAGGTCACCCAGCTGGTTTTCATGGCTTAGGTGGGACTAGAGCTTATGACCTCCCAGTTTCTAGCCTGTTAACCACTAGACCAAACTGGTTCTATTTAGCTCTATTTCTAGCAGAAGCAATAGCTTTTCTACTTGATGCCATGCTGAGGGCAAGGAAAGAGAACAAGTCAATCAATCAAATCAATTAAGAAGATTCAGATGGTGCAAGAGGCAGTGGCAGCAGACATGGTTGAGCACTGGCACTATAGCAGGAGGCTGCAAATAAAAGCCATTGATCCCATGTGGCCTCTGAAGGGGACTCCAGTAGACTCCCAACAGTCTGAGTGGAATTTGAGATGGCAACAGACCTCAACCAGCAAAGCCCAGGATTAAGAGGGAACAGAGGTCTGAGGTAGCATGAAACAACTTCCCTCATTCAATTTGAACCAACAAGCTATTTGTTAATCAGCTGGCAAAATTAAACAGGTTTCCAATTTTCCTGATTTTAAATCACTTCTTTTGAGGTGTTATAAAATGAAGACAAAGCCATATTTCATAGAATCATAGGGCTGAAAGGGACCTTTGGAGAATTTCTAGTCCAACTTTCTGCCCAAGTCAGGAGTCTTTATACTATCTAGGACAAATGGTTGTCCAACCTTTTCTTGAAAGCCTCCAATGAAGGAGCATCATAACTCCAGCAGGTAAGTTGTTCCACTGCTTTATAGTCCTCCTTATTTGGTTGGATCCCTCTCTGACTAGCTTCTACCCATTGCCATGCTATGGAGAACAAATTAAGGCCTCTTCCCTGTGATAGCCTTTCAAATATTGGAAGACTGCTATCATGTCTCCAGTTTTATCTGTCTATCTATCTATCTATCTATCTATCTATCTATCTATCTATCTATCTATCTATCTCTACAGCAGCTATTATTTGTCTTTCTTATCGTCTCAAAACAACAATATTCACTTGCTCAGAAAAAAAATATGAGCATCATCTACACTGCAAGAGTGAAACTATACTTTGGTTGGGGGGGATGTTCTTATTTGTTTCAGCCTGAACTGGTACATTTTTACCAAAAGGTTTGCTCTTTAATCCAGGCACGGCTTCCTGTTGTAGCCATCGGGAGACAATTTAGTTAAAGTGTTAGAGACCTGCAATGGTTTTGTTTAACTAAAGTCAGAAATGCCCAACCGAGGGCCCAGCGGTGCCCATTAAATGTTGCAGCTTGTGCCCACAAACACAACATTGTCATTGAATCCTAAGTGTTGTTTTGAAATAAATGAGAAATAGTTAAATCCATAGGGTAATCATATTAGCCTCAGCAGGTGGCAGTATTTAGCCAACCCTGGCTGATTTCAAAAAGTTTAGCAGAGTTAGCCTTGGTTACTACTTGGGTGAGGAAACCACCATCCCAGGACTGTAATCTAAATGAGAAAATAAAAATAACAATAGCAGCAGCAGCAAATATCTTCCTAATCTGCAAGAAAAGCTGCACAGATTCAGACACCAGGAGCCTATGTTCACTTGAGGATTTTTTTTTAAAATCATATAAATTACATTTAACTTTAGGTTTGTAAATGTCAGTGTCTCAAAAGAGCTTTCCTTCTCCACAAGTCTGCCTGGGCTTTGACGCACAGATATTATGATTGCCTCTGAGCAGAGATTACAGCAATCCTGTAATTAGGCCATCATTGTTGTTGCAGGGAGGATGAGTCCATATTTCTATGTCAGAGTCCATGCTTTTCATGCCAATTCTAACTGGAGTAGTGAACCCTGGATTAAATGGAAGATGCTCTGACTTTATAGAAGCAGGTAATATATATTTCCATCCCCCTTTTACAGTTTTTGGATAAAAACTTGGGGGATAGAGATTGCATTGGAATTAACAGCTCCAAATTTGCTGTTTCCTTCTCAGATGGAAAACAGGGCTTTTTCAAAATTTTCTCTCTGTGACAACAGCACCTCCTTGGACTTGACAATTTTTCCCTCCACAATGCATCTTTGGAATGATGCAAAGAGGGAAGAAAAATAAAAAATGGCCCTTTGCAGCCAAGAGTGTGTAGGTAGGTAACGTATTCATGTTATATCAGTGCATGCCTCTTTCTTTCCACCCAAAGGGCATTCGAAAACAGCCTCCAATGCAACATAAATAATTAAAAGCTGGTGGGGACAGCTAAAATCCCAGTTTGTACAACTGACCTTATTGTCAGTACTGTACAATAATCATTGTGCAGTAATTGAATATCTGCCCAAAATTATGTTTGGAGCTCTCCAAGGTGCTGCAACTTGACGTTTTTGCTGTCACTCAGTATCTGGGTTTGCAGGACAAACCTTGGCAAAGTAGCTTGTGGGGCAGCATGTTATGAGAGTCACATTAAGCCATCTATGATTTATTTGGACATAGTATGATATGTGAACACAACATCCTGGTTTTATTAACCATAGCTTATCATGTGGTGTACGCCTAGTCAACGACAGTGTCCATATTGATTATATGTGTGTGTGTCTGTGTGTATACATTTTCATTGAAAATTTTAATAACAACAGTAAAAGTAAATATAAAACTAAACTGAGAAAAACAGAAAGAATAAAGAAAAATGAATAAAAGGTAGAAATAAGAAAAAAGAGAAAGAAAAGAATAAGAAAGCAAGAAAACAAATAAAGAATTGGTTTCTAAATTTCATCAGAAGTTCAAACAAACTTAATAATTCTTTACCACCTATATGGTTATATGCAAGTATATTTTCTTTCCATAGCCCATGTTGATTTTACTGCATCCATTAACACAGGTAAACTTGCTCAGGCTTGCTTGGGGATGATGGGAGTTGCAATCTAGTCTCTAGGATGCTAAACTGAGAAAGTCTAGCCAAGACTGTTGACAACAAAAGATGATTCGCCTGGTGAAATATCCCATTTGGGAGAGCAAAGGCTCAATATATATAAAGTTCAGCCAAAGAGAAAACAGTTTGTGGATTATGCTTTTTTCAGACTGCAGAGTAGGAGATTGTTTGTTACTTTGATTTCATGACTTTCTTCTCCCATTATATATGTGATTTATGAAGTGAAGACAATAGGAGATTAAATGCAATAGTACTCACCAACAAATATGGGGCACTTTTGCTCCCCATAAATGTAATTCTGCTGTTGGTTATACAGCTTCTATAAGAAATGTATCAATTAAAAAAAAGCATTTTGTATGTTTTGTGAATACCCCTCTTTAACATCCTGAAATAAGCAGATTAAGCAGAAGAGCCTTCACGCATAGAGAGTAGGAGAGAAGAGAATGATATGACTATAAATATAAATTTAGATATTGATCCTTTGGGAATATATTGCCTATCTGGGTTTCAGCAGACAGGGCTTTCTTCCACCCCAGGATAGATTCTGGGCTCTTCTCCTACAAAACAGCTTTGCTCATAGAATTTGCTTAACCAGGCTATAGAATTAATCCATATTAAGCTTTGCTTAGTACGTTCAATTATAAACTGAACAAATGGTCTGGATTTCCACAACAAGCTAAGTCACATATTCCGTGAAGTCTGCTATGAGGTCCTCAAATGACCTGGTTAAATATGCTGTCAGTTATTAGCACAGTGTGCTCCACAACTCATTAATAGCCACTTTCTCGTTCAGTCACACAATATGTAGTTGACATAGCTGAAGCAAAATGGAAGACTGAAACATAGCCAGGTCCTTCTCTCTAACGTGGGGATGTACCAAGCCAATTATTTTACACCCAAAAGCTGAGTGATAACATAGGAGTCAACGTACACCTCAGTTTGTCCAGTGTAATGAAGACAGTGACTATCTGACAGGCCTGAGTCTTGGAGCCAATAGAGTAAGCAGTTCTCCAGCCTTGAGCAAACTAGGTCTCTATTTGGGCAGGTTCATAGGACATGCTCAGTGAGAGATCTAAGGTCTTAATTTGCACAGTGTACTAACTTTGGTTAATTGTGGCTTAATCCATTGTGTGGATTCAGTAGCATTTGGGTGTTGTGATTCTGTGACTCATTTCACACAACACCCTTCATTCAGTTACCAAATTAACCCATACTCTGATCAAACAAATTGCTTATGACCAATGCTAACCAAGGCTAAAATTAGCCAGACTTAATGGGATACATCAATGCAGTTCTTAGCTCTTTTATTTCATCTGGTTAAAACCTGAGTGTCTACTGTTTCTAAGGCTGAGTGTCTTTTACTTCTTAAGCCATCAGTAAGGATAGTTTCTCTGGACACCCTCATTTTTCAGTGTTTTTTCTCTCTCTCTGCACCACCTTTGAGTAGCATCTTCTAATAGGGAAAGATAGAGTATTGCATGATGAGTATACTTCTTTGCAATTTGCATGCTCTGGCTGTATGCTCTGAGGTCTGTATTACACAGCTTGCCACACAGCCAGGCAGCAGTGTATAAATCTGTAGTCACCCTTTCCCCAATCTGCCATCACTGCTGCCACCTCCCTCCTCCCTTCCCACTACCTCTTTGGTTTCTAAAATTATCTGCTTTTTACTTCCTTTTTCATGTTCAAAGCATAGCAAATGTATTTGACATGTTCTGAATGCACAAAACTCAGCAACGGCCTCTATCAAAAACCAGGCGGAAGTGGAAAAGCAACAGAGAAGTAACCCAAATTGCTGTAAGATTGCACTCTCATGATCATTCTTTGGTGGAAGAGGGAGGTCTTGACAGGCAAACTTTGATCAGAAGCATCAAAGATCAGCAGGAATAAAATGGTAGAATATAATAGGGTGTAGGCCTTGCTATTACAGCTCTCACTTTCGAATATTAGTTCAGCCGTTGTGTAAATGGTATGCTATTGGGATGGAGCAACATTGATTTTATGTAATTTGATCAAGGACATGTGTGTAATTTTATCAATGATATTACAGAACAGCCAAACATGGGAGGTCAGGGAGGAAGCCTCAGCCTGCAAAAGAAGAATAGGTGAGAAGGATATCCTTGGATAATTATTTGTGCCATTAAATTAATAAAAATCACAAATGCAGAGATAGGCATAGCCTCCACATATGTGGTTATTTGTATGTGCTAGGAATGTCAGTTTAGCTTTCTAGCTAAATAAAAGTCTTGAAAAAAGGCAGCCTGCTTTTGGATGGTTTGCTAACAAAGTGGAGAAAGAAAGGTGCAAGGCTTAATGTATCCTTTTGCCCTTTGATATACCAAAACTAAAAATGCTAGACCCCTCTGCCCCCTTTCCAGTGGCATAACTGCATCACTAGCCATAGATTCAGTGCTTCTCCACAATTTTTGCAACTCCCTGCTACAAATGTATGCCCATCTCTCTTTTCCCTGACATTTACTGACTGCTAGGAATATGGATGGGTACATATGCATCCCTCTGGATCTCTATGCATGCTAGTTTCCTTCTCTTTGATCCAGCATTGGTAATGTTCACAATTGCATTTATATACCATGCTAAGCATGGTTACTTTAAGTTTGTGTGTGTGTTTGTGTGTCAACCCCCACTAGGTAGACCAGACCAGGAAATCCACAATGAGGCTAAAACTCCACATGAAATCCATAGTAAGGCTAAAACTCCACAGTAAGGGTAAAACTCATGTTACTGAGGTTGGTTATAACAGCAAAATCTTACAAGCCTGATTGTGTAGCACTGTCTCCCCCACTCTTATGCTCCAGTGAATCAGGGAGATGTCTGATTGAGCTGCTTCCAAATATTATTTCATTTCGCTGAATTTAAGACATGTTTCTGTCAAGATCATCTTCCTTAGTCTCTATGAAGTAGAATAAAATAACCATATGAATATCAGGACTGAATGTTGATTGAATTCATGACCCCTGGGTTAAAAATACAGCTAGTGGTCTTTATGAGTTTGGGACCACTATGCTCAGCATTCTCTAACTAACATTGCCAGTATTCTCCAGAGAAGTTGGAACTAGGTTGTCAGAATCCTTTTGCCACCATGCTCAACAGCTGTAGTGTAAGAGATGATTAGACTCGTAATTCCAACCCATCTGGGGACATCAGGCTGGAGAAGTTTGGTCCAAATCCAAGATTCTTTTCATTGTTCCACACTGTTTCCCTGCAGCTTTCAATGCCTTGAGCCATTCTGAGACAACTGTAATCTGCGCATTGATGCTACACCAAGTCTGTCGACCTCCTCAAGACAGGCAGGACAATCAGCATTACAGAAATAGGAATTCTGTCTCTCTGTCTTTCTCTCTCAAAGCAGCAGATGGCCTCTATCTCATTTTTATTCTTTCCACTCTCAAATGGAGCCTGTCACATCAGTGCCAACTTCGACAAGTTTCTAATGTGTCTTATGTACCTTGGAATTTAGTGATCAGTAAATCCACTCAATTTAACTGTGTTGCTTTGAAAAGACAATTTGTCCCCCAGACCTGGAGTGAAAAATGCACATGACCGGCACACGGAACAAATCAGCGCCTCTCCATCTGTCATGCAAAAAAAGAGAGGCAACCGAGATTAATAGCAAAAAAAAAAAATCATTTATGCAGCCGCCTTCCAAGATACACATCCTAGACAGAGGAGGGCACTAACCAAACAATCTGGAAACAAACATGTGTCTGTTGAAGAGATTGATGGGGAATTAATAAAAGCTTTCTTCTGACAGAGAAAATAAAGACAGATTCTCACAACCATTTTAATATACTGGAAGAAGAAAGGGAATCTCTCCATGTTACCAGGATGGAAGATGGGTTGACATTGTTATTCAATGGGTCCGAGAAAACTTATGAAAAATAGATTTGCAAAAGACAAGAATTTTGTCAGGCTCAGAAGAGATTTTCTATGCATTTGGAGATATATTTTTCAACCATGGCTAGTTATCAATATTTAGAAAATACCAAATGAGAAATGTTCATCTAAAATAAAGGTGCAGATCAGAACCTAAATCCTCCTCAGATTTCATGAGAAATACCATTCAGGGCAATATAAACACTTCAGTATGCGGTGAAGTTCTGTAAAACATATAGTTAAAATATTTGTTGGTGAGCAGGGCAGAGATTAAATCACAGTTTAATGAAGAAATAACGAAAATAACATAGAACAGAATTATGGGTTAATGGCCTTCAATACCACCACCTGGAAATAAATGGGCTGATTGTTGAATAAAGGCCATTATTGTTGTATGATTGAAAGATATTGAGATTCTTTCTTATATATTATTTGGGAAATATATATATTTCTTATATATTATTTCCCCCCTTTATTTAAGCCTGCTTGTTTTAACTATATAACTGATATTCTTCATTATTGTTTGATAAATTATTTAAATGATATGACACTCAAGTAAAAATATTATTGGACATTATTAGCTATGGTCTGGTTATCATTCACACCTGTATTTGTAATTAGAAGGATTATAAAAATAATATAAGTAACTGTCCATAAACAATCCACAGGCAAAACACAGAAATTAACAATGATAAGTTTACCTGAACCTCTGGCTGAAAATAACAGGAATAAAAAATGAATGAAAATAAAGTCAGTAGTTCCCTTTGTGAGCAAGTGGCCAAATCAATTAATTTTGCAAAAGAGTGAAAAGGGTAAAAAAATGTTTCCTGAAAGCTAGGGTATTCTTTTTTAGAATTCTAGAAATATTTTGGGTCATTTTTACTTCTAACATTGAGATTCAGTTTCTATTAAACCTCCATAGTATGTTGCCTTTGATCATTAGACTCATTTGGGGAGAAAAAGAAAAATATTTGCATACAAATTGACAAAACAAAGCTATTTTCCATTGTGCTTAGTGCTTATCTGTAATACCTTTTTTACAAACACATAGTAGGGGAGAGGCAAATGAAATGTGCATTTTAAAATATTTCTTGCACTCAGCAACCAGGACTGAAGAAAGATAATAAAAGTTACAGAGTAGTTTTGCCCCTTTATGTGCAGTAAAGGTATTATAAAAGATTGATTCGAATGATACATTCAATACATTCAGGTTTTTTAAATTTATTGCCCAGTTTTCTTATCTTCTCAAATTGACCTTTTGAGTAAAAGACTGGAAAATTTTCCAAATTAGTGAATGACAATAAGTTTTAAATGTTAAACATATTAAACATTATTTGTTTATTTAGATTTATACAGCCATCTCTCTTGCCAAAGGACAGCAAAGAGGATTTACAATTAAAACAATATGAATATTTATAGCAAACCTACAAACCATAGTATGGTTTAATAATCTTTATTAATCTTTATTTCATAATCTTTATATTTAAGTCTGAAGTGTTAAATATTTAAATTATTTTAACTTCTTTTTGCATGAATTCACAGCATTTTGTGCCTTGCAATAGTTGGAATAAAACCATAAGGTCAGTGTTACTATATTCAGATGCTGGGTCAAGAAGGGTGGAATATTGACAATTGCCAGTTGACTTCATGAGACAGGTTTTGAGCTTCTCATTTTATCCTATTCTTATAATCCTGATTCCATCAAGCTATAAATTTTTGGGGGGCCAAAAGGACAAAAGGTAGATGGAAATATATAAGAAAGCCTGTTTGCTTTTCATTCATTTCAATTTTATTCAAATTAAATATAGTTCATGTGACTACACTCCAATCATATATTTAATAATTGTACTTCTCAGTCACATTAACATTTATATTCTGGTAATATATTTTGTAGGCCATCCTTGCTGTCTCCTTAACATGTAAGAGTTTATCATATCCTACAAAACTTCAAATGATAGCTAAATGTAATTCAGGAAATGCAGAAAACTCCAACTTGTTGTTGCCATTGGCATCTGGATTCTGGAGCTCAGATATGGTCTGTTTATGTTTATGAAATTATATGTTACAAAAATAAAGGACGACTAAGCACTATGGTGGTCATATTGAAATGAGTCCTCTCCTGCTTTTGTCAAATTACTTATGACAAAAAAATATTAATGTGTGTGTGTATCCCTTAAATACTTGCATTAATACATGCCAAAAATTATTTATTTCTTCATGTATGCCATCAATCTTAGATATAATAACCTCAGATGGCTTACAAAATAAGCAATAAGGACAAAAAAAAATGGAACAGCAACCTATAATAGACAAAAACCATCATGCTCCCATAACACCTCCATGCCAACTCCATGTTTCCAAGGCTCAGCATCATTTTGATTGACATACATATGCGCACGCTCACACACATTGGTCCTTACCATCACAGGTTAGCTGTGATATTTGGTTGAATGAACAAATGAGCCTCCCAAAGGCATGAAATATGTAAGGAATGCAGAAGTACTACAATGTCCACATTATATCCAAATATATGCCATTGTACCAGGGGAATCATATTAGTCTGTAATGGCATACAATCAGGACTCTGGTAGCACCTTTTTCTGATTAATGCATTTTATTAAAGGGCACAAGTTTTTCTGAGCTGATGAAACCAATAAAATATTGATACTTTGGATTGTTGTTATGTTTTGCTTCCTTTCCTTTAATGAAAAGTCTTGATATTGCTAAGGGATATTTTCTAGGGCCAATGGATACAGACCCAAGCCACCAAGTTCCCTAGTTTATTATACACCATACCATGCATGTTTCTTTCTCCACTTAAACTCCAGCCACAGTCAGTTCTGGCAAGGTTCTGAGCAGCATTTGAGTGATGTAAGCCCAAGTCATTATGCTTCTTCCCACGTAGCTTTGACAATGCTCAAGTTTGACCCAGCTCCTTTCTTCAAACCTTTGCTCATCAACATCCATTCTGCATTTTGAATGTTAGGATTAACATGTTTAATTCAAATGAGCTACCAAAGCAAAAGATAGATTCAGAGAGGAGAAAGAAAGAAAGAAAGAAAGAAAGAAAGAAAGAAAGAAAGAAAGAAAGAAAGAAAGAAAGAAAGAAAGACAGACA
>JANHZU010002344.1:39924-54109 GCA_032468055.1 Acrochordus granulatus | reverse complement strand
AAAGAAAGAAAGAAAGAAAGAAAGAAAGAAAGAAAGAAAGAAAGAAAGAAAGAAAGAAAGCAAGCAAGCAAGCAAGCTCTATGCTGGCATCTCTTCCCCAGAGGAAACATTTTGACAGCTCAGTGCCAAAAATAATGTAGATGCTGCAGCTAGCTCTTTGCTTCTAACTATTGAGAATGCAAAGAAGCAGCAAAGTTAAAGAGCACTAATGCATTCCACATATTCAAAAAAAAAATCAAAGAAAAGAAGAAGCCAATGATGGCAAGGAAAGAGTAGACTTTCATATTTTATCCCCAACTATTTTTCTCCTCTTCCCACTTTTATTATGGAAATGGGCATCATTTAGTGCACTGATTGCTGTGATTGAATAAGAGAGAAAAAGAAAGAGAGGGACTCCAGTACATGGGAAATCCAAACTAATGGCTTCCACCAGTGTTTTTCATTTAATAATCCTGTGTGTAGGAAAAGGATTGGGATCCTGACATCACCACCTACTTTGTAGCCTTATCCCACCAATTGCGACCCTCAAACTTTCCAAAGATATTAAATAAACCCTGAGCAACCAAAATGTCTTCCTTCCCTGGTGTAAAATCTTCATGAGGAATGCATATCCAAGAGCAGCCTGAACTCAAAAACATTGCACAACATACTCATTATAGACAAAAGAAAGAATTGACCCAATCTCTTCCAAACCTGGGCACAAGAGATCTTTGGTGCACCATTATGCTGGAGCCAGATGCATGAATAAATTGGATTCTCTATTCCACACAGTGACAGACTCACAGAAATGATGAGCTTTTAGCTCAGGCCTTCTTCTTTGAGTTGTACTAGGTAATATCCCTGACCTCTGAAAATGTTCACTGTGGCTATCCATCCTTGATTCAAGTCACCCTTTCCATCTTGATGTACTGCATATTATTTCAGGACACCGGAGCAAGACTGATACTTCCCATTATTTGAAAAACTGGCCTATATCAGTTATACCACTTTCAGGAGTTAGTGAAATCAGAGCCTATAAGAGATTCCAGCCAATGCAGAGCCAAAAAATCAGCTCTCTTTCATAGGGGTGTTTGCTCCTTTTGCAATAAACTTTCTTGAAGGGTGGATTAATGTTGGCCAAAGGCCATAATTACAAGGTAGAAAACAATTGATAACATAAGATGTCAAACCAGATTCAATCATCACTCAAAGCAAGGTTGGTTGGGTTCATACAATATATTAAATCATAAACAACTGTTTATAAACCAGAATGATTGGGTTCATTCATTCTACCAAACCAAATTACATAAAGCCTATTTTAAGGTTTTTAGGATGATTGCTATTAATTTCCTACCTTCAGATGATGGTCACTGATTTTCAGTAATCATGATAAAAACCAAGAAGGAGTTTTTGCATCACTTAGATAGCTGAACTCAGCTAAGAGGGTCACAGTCTGGACAATCTGTTTTGGTGGGCAATCAAAATTTAGGTTAACTTTGAGAATTCAGTTTGTATAAAGTTCAAAAGCTTAATTTAACTTCAGCTTCAAAATTCAATTAACGCTGGATGAAAATGTAGCAAATTAAGCAGGACTCTTAAAAATAATTAGAATATACCAAGTGGTATACGAAATGACATGTTCTTCTATTTACAAGAGGTAACTCTGGGAAGAATATGTTTGAGAGTTAACAGCCTTGTATAAATTTAGGGAAAAATACCCATTTAATTTCAATCATCTTGCTCTCCCCTCCATGGCACATGTAAATGCATATGGCATGAAAATCTGTTATAATCTAGCACTTTACACCTTGATATGTACCTGCTCCAAATTCATTTTGTCTATAAATTAACTGCACATGGTGGCTGTCACTTTGGATCACTTTGTCATGTGTTAGAAGAGGACTGCAGGAGGAAAGGACTTTTGTTGTCATTTGTAAATGACTTTGTAGAATCTAAATATTAAACCTGCTTATCAAACATAAAAAGGAAAAAAGACTAGAGACAAGTTGCTTTCTAGTTAGTTGCAGTGCTGTTGTTGAAATAAGAATATTTGGGCTGTCGTATGCTGAGTCAGTGATTGGTTTATCTAACTCAACTTGTTCAGATCCACTTGATTAGAAGTTGACTCACTAGAATTCTGGAGTTGGATATCCCTTTATCTGGGCTGTGTCCCTTTTTAAGAAACTAGGGATAAAAGGAATGGGAAGAATTAGGGTTACTGTCTTCATTGACAGATGAATCCCTTTTGATCAGTGATCAAACAGAACAACAGAAGATTCAGTCTTTTCTCACCCACAATTTAACAATGACTGACGGGTTCACACATCTTTCTAAATGGCAATATAGTATGGGCATCTGGCTTATACGGAATGAGTATTTTGGTGGCCGTAGGTCATATTTACAATTTGGGGTGGGAGCTGAGAACTACAAATGGATGAAGCCATATCCAATATATGAGAGTTGTCAATATAATATATCCAATATATGAGAGTTGTCAATATAAAAGACTTGTCTCTAGTCTTTTTTCCTTTTTATGTTTGATAAGCAGGTTTAATATTTAGATTCTACTATCATATACTATCCATGTGTAAAGATATTACAGAACTGGGAAGGATCAAGTGGGAAATGAATCTGGAATCATTCTGTAAACATAAGAGGGCAAGATCAGACCATCTCCCCATTCTCTTTATGCTTTGAAGCTTATTTAGGTTTTTCTAGGCATAAGTTACCAGTCTGGGGAGAATAAAATAGTTATTCAACTCTACAAGTGTGGGTCTAATTGTTCGTGCCTGACAGAAGCCAGTCTATAGTGTTGCATAATGTTCAAGGCTTACAGGTTAGCTTTATGTGTGAATGCAACCAATGTGGATTATTTAAGAAGCTATGGTCAAAGCTATCCATGACTTCCATGATTTCTGAATCCAGACACCCTGTTAAGAAAAAAATTGTAGGGGAGTCTGTCTCTTCAAATAGCTTGGATACAATCATGTTAAGGTGCTGAATTAGAAACTGTGAAGTTCCTAGTTTTTTATTTCATGCTCTTTCTGAAGATAAAAGAAATGGGGAGACAGGGTATTGGAGAAGGGGAATGGAGTCAGAGAAAAAGGAGAATGGAGCATGGGGGAGTACTATGATCTCACTAATGGATGTTGACAAGGGCCTCTTCAAATCTGGTCCAGCCACGAGATACTTTTCCAACTTCTTTGCATTTTTCTTCTCATCTTCTCCAAAAGCTTCTTGCCGACTCATTCTTCCCTGAGTTAAGCAAAACTGGCTTTCCTGGTAGTTGTCCCATAACCACAGATGGCAAAACTGAGACTGGGAATGTTTTATTAACTACATCTTGGGTGGTACAGAATTTTGAATAAAGAGGACAGAACTGGAAATATTGAGGATCATGTCCATTCCTTCCTTCTGAGCCAATTATAATAAACACTTATCTTCACTTATCCTTCATCCTATAATATCAGTGGATTTGTCCTTACACATCCAAACTCAGTCAGTGCATAGTTTTCCTCCTACTGGGTTTACGTCAATCCGTACACACACTGGAAAATCCAGATTTAGACATTGGAGGCATTTAATATTATTTAATTGTATTGGGCCTAGGATAACAAATCCTTCAAGAGGCAGAGAAATCAGATCCTAACTCCCTTCTGTGTGATCTGCAGAAATAAAATCACATTTCAAAATTGTTGTTCATCATTGTCATCATATTCAACTTATTTATATTTCAGGAATGCTTGATTACGTTAAGACCATTAATCGGAAACTTTGCGATATCCAATATAATATTTTCTTCTCACTTTAGCCTTGCTTGCAACCTTTCTCTCTACTTAATTAGAATTAGAATTCTCTACTGAATTAGAATATTTCTCTACTTAAAATTTAGAATATTCATGTATTAAGTGACTAATTTAAAAAAAAATCACTGAAAGTTTCTACCTTCCCTTCCTCCTCTTCAAACCTTCCCCTTCAAAGAAAACAAAAAGAAAAAAAATCCTTTATATACTTTGTACCTGTGATCAGCATTTCTTTTTCCTAGAGGGAAATATTTTTTCAAGCTAAATCACCACTGCAACTCAAAAGTAATTTTAGCAGCAGAAGTAGATTAAATATCCACCATATTAGTCATGTGGCATTAGATGGAATTGGATTGACTGGGAAGAGGTAGAAAAGCTGCTGAAGGTTTTAGCCTACAAGAGGAGTAATAAAATTCAACCATACTTAAAATCATTCGCCGTAAAGCCTTTGATATGAGATCTGAAGTTTCAAAGCTCACATCAGACTTCTTCCAGCACTGTTCCAACTTTAGGAAACCAAAGTTATAACACAAACACATCTCTTTAAAAACTACACTGTTCTTGGAAAGTGTTAAATGAACTGACAAAAAAGGAAAATGAAACCAATAGAAGAGAATAAATATGTGACAGAGATGAAAAAGAGCCTCAAGCAGCTGATATTAAAACTGTGACAGGTCGGTTTAATAAGCTGGTTTTATTTAAAAACAAACAAACAAAACCTAACTGACATTCATTTCTAGAAAAGGGGAAATGATAAGAGGGCAACCTAGAGAGCAGTTGTGATATGAATCATGTTTGCTCAGCTAATGTCAAGGGTGCAAGCTGCTATCATCTCTCAGCTGGTTGGCTCCAACTATGGCTAACCATGCTCTGGCAATGCTCTGGTTTGTCTTACCAAAGCACATTATCTATGGCTGCTTTTGAGGACAGGTGAGTTATCCCACTGCTGTAAGATGGGTAGTTGGGTGGCTAATATAACCCATAGATAAAACTCAGGCTGTATTTTAATTTATTTAAGTAAGCTTTATTAATTTAAGCACATTTTATTCATTTCTCACCTGATAGCAACCCAAGTCCCCCAGGATGAAAATTCAAATAATCAATAAAATGGTCTGGAGCAATTTATAGGGGAATCAGCCAGTTCACACAACATGCTACATTAAGCCAAATGGGATTGAGTAATTTGTGATTCAGCCAGTCATGGAAACTCATCCTTGGAAAGCCAGCATGGATCTTTGCCTACAGATCAGGCATATCCCAAATTGGGGGTGGGATGGGGTGAGAGGGAGTCAAAAAAGTCAAGCCATCATTTGTGACTGTGCTTTTGATTGTTTTGAGTCTCTCCCTTGCAGACACACCTAATGTCGACAGCAGCATGCTTTAAGATTTTGAACTACTTTCTTATTTAATAAAAGACATAGTTTCCACCTGAGTGGAAAGAGATAAAAGGAAGTCTCCTTAGAAACTAATAACCAGCTGACAAACTTCTGTGGATTTTGTACATTTCTTTCTTCCTTGTTCTGCGAGTGACAAGGATAATTAAAGTTGTTAACTAGACAGGGTAACATGTCAGTCAAAGAAAATATCACTCTTATGATTTCTTTCAGTGCAATACCACAATTCAAAGCCATGGGCGAGAAATGAATCCTTCAGTGAGAAAAGATTTATTCATATGAGGTTCATAAAATGGGGAAAGAGAAGATATTCTGGATAGAAAGGCAATGAACTTTATCATTTGTTTGCAAACATGAAGTACAATCTAATTTGCAATTGATAAATTGTGGGGATCGGAGAGGATACAAAGAATGCTGCATTAGCCAAGTTTATTTTCATTTATTACCCAAAAGATATTTAAAATGAAAATTTTGTTTTCTCTTTTTCTTCTTTAGACCTAAATGAATCATACTCATTTGCTTGAGGACATTGGAAGAAGACAATATAGAACCATTTGCATAGAGTTATGAGAAAAAATACTTAGATGAACACATGATGTCAGAGTTTAATTAGTAGTTATATTAGAGATATATAGGAATTGCATGCAATTACCACCCACAAGTATGTGTGGGAAATGAAAATCCAAACTATACAGCAAGGGAAATGCAGCAAGTGAAAATGCTGTGTATTGACACAGAGGAAATCAAAATTCTGGAATCAGATTAACAATTCAGTGACTATCAGCTATTTCTTATGGTTACTATTCTTGAGTTACAGTCAAGACATAGTCCTTGGCATATCACATCAAAATAAGAAGCTTCAGTCAAGATGTGCCTGGTTTTGGGAAGACTCGTGTAAGATTCACTAGGAGTTGAGCTTGCCTGCAAGGAGTCTTTCTCATTTACTTCAAGATGACATATTTTCCCCATCGACTAAATCTTCTTATTTCCCATCTGAAATGGAACAGAGCTTGAATGGGCTGCTCTAACTATTAAAGTTACCAGGATGCTGAATGTCTTGGTGCTATATGTAGTGATTTCAGGAAAGAGTCAACCAATCAGAATCTGACCTACCTGGCCAATAGGTGAACCTAAAGTCTCATCCAACCAGTGCCCAGCTATCAGCTAATAATTGAGATTAAAGTGAAGCCTACCTCTTCTGCAGTTCGAATTGCTCTTTGAAAATGGGACTTTACTTGTGAACTTTTCAAGAGAAATATATGAACTGGTAAAATTACACGTGCCCAGAGACAGCTTCAGCTGAATAATGATGAGGAATGAGTTTGGTCCACTGGTGGGTTTGAGCCTTTGTTTGGAAGTGATTTGAGTATACATTTAAAGTACAGAAAAGACACTGTAGAGATAGAAAAGTGTATAATGGCAGCCAGAATTGAAGGAGTGACTCCCATTTCTTCAGAAGAAAAATGAAAGGGGAAGGACTTTAGTTTACGAAGAAAATGACAATGGATTAGACAGTCTAGAAGCCAATAAAATTACAAATGAGAGTAAAGGGGGGGAAATTCTGTTTATTTTCTCATAATCTAGCAAGAGAGCTTCTCAGTAAAAAAGAAACAAGTGCTTCTTTGTATCTCAGGTAATTATCTTATGGAATTCATTGCTATAGGTTATAACAAGGAATACTGGCTTAAATGCCTTTAAACAATGGATTCCAAAGATTGGACTGGCAAATTAACAGCTATCAGCAATGGCCATAATACCATTGATGGAGGCAGTTTGAGGAAGAATAACAGAAGGTGGGAGACAAATAGTTGGAGACAGTTACTGCTAGAAGATGGGCTGTCCATGAGTCACTTGGCTGATCACCGTTAGAACAAATTACTAGTTCAGTTTATGATGTGCATCCAGCAGCCTCAAAATTCTATGTATGCATCTCCCAAAACCTTTGGATCAGTCCTAAAATTGTTTCTAAATCTCAGTTTTTCCTATGACTGAAAGAAAACATTATTAAAGACCTGGGATCAATTTTGTGAACTACCTTGTTAGGCTCTCAAAGAAGCAGGCCTAGACAGCTCAGCTCTTATTTATTATTGAAATTACAAGGTCACAAGAGTTTCTCCAACAACCAGCCCAGCACCTGGACTTCTCAGATAAGCATAATGGTCCTTTGGAGTTTGTGCATGTACAGAGACTCCAAACTGATCCCCCTTTTCACTCCTGGCTCAGCCCCTCCTTTCCCACATACCTGTTGTTTTTACTAACTTCAAATCAATTTTAGTTTCCAAACTGAATTCTATTTTCTTGTTTTTATTATCCAGTTTTTTTAAAATATTCCCACTATGCTATTTAAAGGCCAAGTATTAAAGGCCAACCCAAATGATTGCCTAATTTGATTCAGGCTTGTTGGCCTGAATATTTTTTTTTTCTTTTTTGGCTTGGTCAAAGGATAAGATGACCTTCACTTCCATTTCATTTACCAAAGCCAACTAGATGGCCAGTTGATTCTGACTGGTACTGGATAGGCTTGTGCAAACAAGAAAACCCTGAGATGCATAACTGATTTTGTTTGGAAAATTGATCTAGTTGAATTCAAGCTTTTGAAGGTATTCAGAAAGTAATCTGTTTGTTACAACTATTCCAATTAAATCACCAAACTAATTAATTAAGATTGCTCAGTCTGTGCTGCAAGACAAACTATTGGGAGGCATCTGATACATTCTGACAATTTCTATCAACTTTTGATTCATATCAGACAGCTGACTCAGTTCAAAGGTTTGCTTGAATCTGCTTCTAATTTTAATTGTCAACCAAGTATTTACACAGCCCTAAGACTGGGGATAGGCTGCTATCCTTCAATGGACCATAACACAGCAAATGTATGGAATACCAAACAATTTATTTCACATGCTACTCTATTCTCCAAGAGAAGAGGAATGATAAGAAATTAATTCAGAATGATGAGCCTCAGAATTGTGACCTCTCCCCATTAGCATTTACTCCCTAAGACAGTCTTCTCCTTCAGTCTAATGGTCGGTCTGCCTCGGCCCTTAGGTCTGATTCTCATTTTTATTTCCTTGTTCCCACATTGTCAAAACATTGGATTTATCTATGGGGCCAACTAGATGGCAGCACATAGCCAACTTTGGCTGATCCTGAAATACCTAGTCAAGTGAACTTCAGTGAGTGCTTGGTTGGAAGACCACCAGAAAATCTGAGGGGTGCAGATTAGACTGAGAAGTTGAAAATATATTTTACAGCAGTGGCAAACCTCTTCCATATTGCTAGCAAGAAAACTATGGTTATATTCTAGTAATCAGGAATCTAGTAATCAAGTTCAGCCTAAAGGAGATTTTTTTTATTAATTCATGGATCAAATTGTCATGTCATCCTAAATAAAAGTCATTTTCCATCTCGTGTGAAATACTTGCGTGAAGATTTTGGCTATGTGGGACACTGTCATTTTTTTAAGGATAAAAATCCTTTTTTATACAAAAAAAAGTCAGGTTCAATATATTGTGGGTTATCATGCACTGATTTTCCTCTCTGCAGGCCACAAAGTCTGCAAGAATGTTTTGGCTCAAAAAAAAATCAATTTCTTTACTCAGGCAGGGATGAAGAGACGTCTCCTCACCCTTTTGCCCATTTTCAATGTTGGGCGGCTCCTTTTAGTTTCTAAAGATGGCGTGGGGCCTCGGGTTCCACTTAAAAAGTTTCTCGCCATACTTAGCCTCCAAATACAAAGTGCTGGTTGAAGTATAAACACAGAGCCCTCTTTTTTCTTTGACCGCTCTTGCGGTGGGTTGGGATAAGGTTGTTAGTTTATGCGAGAGAAAATAGCAAAGGCTCTTTGGGGGAAAGAAAAAGTGGAATTGGATTAAGGCTTTTGTGTCCTGCTCAATGCAGAGGGGAATTAGCAATAGTTGTAGACACTTAAAGGTTCTCTCAGGCCGAAGCTTATCCCAGATTTTAGACAATAAACATTTGAATATCAACAGTGTTTTGCAACTTGCTGCACTAATGTATAAACTTCTCTCTTTTGAAACTTTTAAATCCCTCCCAATATCCACTATTCCCACTAAATAAACTTCTAGGGTCTCTTGCAGGAAACACCCTATCAAGGAAGAAGGTTTGATTTGTATTTAGATTTTTTTCCCTCCCTTTCCTCTTTCTCCTCCTCCTCCAATTTAAATAACTCTTGTTTGTTTAGCTCTGTTAAGATATTCAGATGTTCTGATTTCTCTATAATTCATCTTTTTTAGTATTATCCTTACTTAAGTCAAAGGGGAAGGGGGAGCAGGGATTGTCCTCATTTTAATTTAGATAGTCCCTTAATTTTATTCTGAACCGCGCAGAAGTCTCATAGATTTTTGCTTAGATATTTGCTAGTTTCTAATGCTAACAAAGGGCTTGTGAAAAAGTTTGGAAGGAGGATCAGGAAAAGAAGTGGTAGGAGAAAGATAGCTGGATGCATCTGAGTTGAAACTGGCAGCATCAATAGATTTTGATGTAATTAGCATTTAAGTGAAGACCCTCAATTAGTTCTAAGAACTGGAATGTTATTTGATTAGTGATAGCAAATTCATTTTGATATAATCAGCTTCTTTTGTAATTCTTGGCTGTAATCAACGAACATGGAATGAAGATGAGGAATCTTCACTCAATTTAATTTGATTTTTCCTTCAAGCTGTGTTGGAGGGGAAACCCAGAAGCTAGAGGACAGTGCATTTTCCCCATTTTAGAGGAGAGAGCTATTTTCTGCTTGTTCTATATAAATCTAAGCACAATATTTGATGCCTATGTAGTCCGAGATCATACCCATTTCTGGATCATTTATTCATTAGTGATCATTCTGCAAGATCTGTTATTGTTTAGGAAAACATGCTGCCTTTCTCCAAGAATAAGGGTAGGGGTTTAGCTCAGAAACAATGTTCAGAGATTTATATATATATATATATATATAGATGGGGGGAAATCCATTTTGCTGGAGAAAGTCTATAGAGGGAGTGGGAAGGAATGAAGACATTACTAACTTGTCCAGTTTTTGAACAAGACTGAAGCTGTTTTCCTATTGAATTTGATACAATGATGTATAGATGAATAAAGTTATCTCCACTTTTCAATAGGATGGTGTCAGTGGGAGGGTAAGGAGGAAAGAACTTGGAATCTGAAAAGAATACTTGGAGGGGGGGAGAGAACTTGAAGGTCAGAGTCCAGCTGCCATGAATGGCAAGACAACAAACAAAATTGTGGACAGGCCTAAATCAGGACAACTATAGCCCTGCGTATTGCCTCAATTCCTTGCTCAAGTAGCTATTATATTAACCTACATTTCTATAGGCAAAGAACATTTTTAAAGGTTTCACACTGATGCAATCATAGACTGATGAGAAGCATCTGCACCAACGTACCGCTTTTAATGGAGCAGGTGATACAGGCCAGCAAAGGTAGGCAAACAAAAATAGAAATGAGAAAAAGTCTAGTACGGAGTAGAGCGTGATCTTTAAATCGACTGCCATAAAGTAATTACAGGTTGTGTAATTTGTTTGTCTCAAGTTTTTCGAACCATTTGTCTAGTTTAGCTTATTTATTTTCCCTCTCTTACCATTGCTTAGGTCTTTATGAGTAAGGCAAGATTTTAACTGAGAACAGAAACCATATAAGTATTTTTTTTTGATACTGGAAAGAATCTCCCCTACAATTAAACTGCATGTTTTTTAAATAACTCTTCAACATCTATGTGGTTGTAGAAAAGCTAGCAAAAAAAATGATGAAATTATTTCAATCAGAAAAAAAATCATCTGAAATTAAGATGTAACAAGTTGACCTACTTTCTGTCATTCTCTTCTCATGTAGCAGTATTATTTTCTATCTTGCAATTTTAACTAAAAAGTGCCTTTTTTAACATCAGAATTATTATCTTTCTCCCACCAGAAACCCCAGAATATTCTAAAGTAGAAGCTGGTTGTGTTTAGGTCATTGTTTTGTTCCAGATATTTTTAGAAAAATATGAATTCAGAAGGATCTGAAAAACTGCCTGCTCCTGGTAGCATAGGCTGGTAACTCTAAAGAGCAAACAATACCTGAATTCAAACAAGAAGAAAACATTGCAGTACTTTTTAAAAGTTCCTTTCCAGCAAGATACATGCTAAACAGTTCCCAAAAGTCATGAAAACTCAGCATTAAATGTAAATCAGTCTATTAAGGCAATTGAATAATGGAAACACACCTAGAAAATTCTTTTTTATATTTTTTGTAAGGAAGAGGTCAGGTCTTCTACTTTAAAAAAAATAGAATTCCAAAAATATAATACCTGGTCCTATTAATCCACTAATTATTTGTCCCTCAAAAAACAAAACAACGCACAAGTCAAACCAGAAATGTCACCTGTTGGTTCAAGGACTTAAAGGAGATAGTTGCCAGAATTTTTTTTTCAAAATATATACTCAGAGAGACACATGTATTTTGAGTCAGTGACGCTAGAAAAGCGGTAACCACAGGTTTGTGTTTGATGTGCCGAGGTTCAAAGCTGCCACCTTTTGTTGATCGCTGATTTTTGAATTTGATCCAACCTACCCGGAGAAATCCAGGGATTAATCTGGAGGTTTAAATGGTTTAGCCACAGGTTGGGCTTGTCTTTATGAAAGTGACAATTGAGTTGTATGACATTCCACATGCATTTCCCCCGCCTTTCCGCCACCCCTCAGTTGGATGGTTCTCCCATACATATTGTATCTTACAATTAGGCTGTTGACAGTTCTATTATGCTGACAGCTGAAGGAGTGTTGCACAAGGAATTGCATGGTGAATTCTGATGTAAAATCTTCTGCACAGATGTTTTTTGAGAAATAGTCCCAGGCCTTCAGAGATACGCTACTGAACCATCCTTCAGGACGTGCAGTGGTTCAGACCTGGGGATGAAAAAATTTGAAGAAAAAAAAAAGTTTTTGGTCTTGGACCAAAAGCTTTTTTTCTGAGAAAGATTATGAGCCTGTCAGAAGGATGTCAATGGAGTTTTACTGATGGTTTTCTAAAGCTGTTCTGAGTTAATAATTAATAGTCTCGCTCCTTTAACAGTTCTTTTATGCTGGGGATAGAGCTGGCTGAAAATCAGCCACAAAGGGAAGTTGATTTTGTTGGTCATTAATTTTGACTTTGCTTAGCTGACGATCGCTTGCTCTGTCTATCGGAGTCATTCCTAATCTAACCCCGATAGAAGGCTTTTTGATTAACAGAGCACATCAACCCATTTTAGAAATTGTTGGGCTTTTTTTTTCCCTATGTAATTTTCTGAGTAGTCTTCAAAGGAGCTCACAGGGGCAGTCATCACAGGAACGAAGAGCTGGGTTAAGGATTCCAGTCCTTTGCTTGTACAAATTAGTTATGTTTATACACATTTCCTTCAGATGGGCAGCTGTTCTCATTTAGTTTAGGAGCCACCTTCAGTCACTGGATCACATGGAAGTTTCTTCCCTTGGCAAATGGCTTCTGTTCTAAAAAGACAAAAGTAATTCTTTGTTGTCTCGTATTGTGCAAATATAAATCTTCCCATGAAGATTTGCAAGGTGGCAAAAGGCACTAACAATACCCTCACTTTTTCCTAGCACATATATGAATAGCAGATTGCCAAGTTCCTGCTTTCATAGCCCGATGGAAAACTAAAAGTTTATGAAGCATCCCTCCCATAAACTCAATATGGCTTCCTTTGGAACCTCTTCCATTCGCCACAGGGAACACATCATTTGGATGAGTCCCAGGCTAACTTTTGTTAGATGTATAGAGCAGCAGGGAATCAGCAGACTCTGCAGCCTGAAAGAATATTCTTGGTTTCCTAAATTAAAACCATCTGGACATGTCCAAAGTCAACTCTTGAGTGTATGATCCATGTTTAATTTGAAAGGCCAGTCTATCCAATTATTGTAACACCATTGAAATGAATGGGCAAGGGATATGATCATCTAGGGTTGTGTTTGATTCCCTAAAGTATAACATATTCCTACATGAGCTTCAATAAAATTAATAGGAGATGCTCAAGAAGCCTTATTGTTCTCGTGTCTTAACCGTATGGTTCAGAGATATATGTTGTTCTCTCATCATTTCTGAAGAAGTTCTCTATCGATGGCACTCATAGTGTTGAAAATGTCTGAGAAAATTTCATAAAAGTGTGATATTCAGGTTTGCAATGTTTGAACACTTGCCTTGCATTTCATTAATAGATGTTTTAGGTCACAAAGTAATTACAATTTTAGATGTCCTAGATTCTGCAAATGCCTCTGTTTTCAGTTAAAGAGAATCAAGGGGAACAACTCTAAACCCTATAATGTCTGCAACCTGCAGTATAACAAGAAAATGATCAATTTATCCTAGGAAGTTGGTATCAAAAAGTTTATGCACATTTATTTGGAATCTTCTGAAGTGAATTCTGCCTTCAAGAAATTGTGGTGGAATCATGACCATAAACATCAGGAGATAACAAAATGTCTATAGATGATATGACCTCTTTTAAGCCACTCTTAAAAGAAAAGTAAATCTATCACTAATGCATTCTTCCTTTGAAGTCACTTCTTTTTTCTAAAGCTGCAAATTCTTTTTTGGCTTGTGCTAAAGGGGAAACCTTTACCTTTATTTGGTCCTTAGACAGATTAGACAATAAAATCAATGAATGATTCAATGATAACAAACGAAAATAAAGAGGAAAAATGTTTGGGGGGGGAGAGAAAGATCCAAAGCAATGGGTCCCAAGTACTGCTGTTTAATTTAACATCTGAGAATTTGTGATACAGCCCAGGCCCTATCTCCTCTTCCTCCTCCTCCTCCTCCTCCTCCCAATAGGCATTTCACAGACTGTTGCTGGTGGGCTTTGAACACACTGTCTTATAAATGGCTTTTGAAGTGAATCTGAAACTTCAGGAACCTGTTTTCATTCTAAAAAATGGAAAGGGTATCTCAGACATTTTTCTTTTCTTAATCAGAGAAGAGTCATGTAAGGAAGTGGCATATATCACTCACCATGTC